>QANX01002732.1:0-60486 GCA_003254975.1 Ochetophila trinervis | reverse complement strand
AAAAAAAAAAAAAAAGACAGTAGAGATGCTAAAGTGTTTGCTACGCGAAGTGTTCTTTTTTTTTTATTATTGGGTGAATGCTACGCAAAGTTATTAGAATTCATTTGGCTGTATGATATTTAACTATACAAATATTATACATCCACATGTATAAAATGCCAATGAAATCAACCAAGAAAATACCTGTATAAAAGTTTAAAAATTTAAAGCAGGAGTTAGAGCCGGAAATTGATTGATCGATCAGCTGGTAAATTACCAAATCTCTATCGGTGCTATAGCAGGCTAGTCATGGAATTTGGTTTAAACTGATCTTAGGAGGAGCTGTGAAGGGTTTGTTGCAAAGGAGAAAAGCTACAACTCACGGTTCAAGTGAGGTTGAATTCCATTTCATAAAGAAGACAAAATCTAGATTAAGTGCTTACCATTTACATCTTGTTTTCTTCTCTAGAAACATGGCATCTGCCCATTTTTCAGCTCCATCACCACCAGTTTTTACTAATGAAAATTATGGTATTTGGTCTATAAAAATGAAAGCATATTTCCAAGCATTTGACTTATGGGAAGTCACAGACCAAGGGGTCGAACCAGGTCTATTGAGAGCAAATCTCACTGTGGCTTAAATGAAGCAACACCGTGAAGATGTAGCTAAGAAATACAAGGCTTTGGCTGCCATTCATGCATCTATCTCGGATGTGATTTTTATTAGGATAATGACATGTTCTACAGCAAATGAGACTTGGAACAAACTCAAGAAAGAGTTCCAAAGGAGTGCTAGAACAAGGCAAATGCAAATTCTCAACTTAATGAGAGAATTTGAAACACTTAAAATGAAAGAAACCGAGAATGTGAGTGACTTCACAGAAAGAATTCTAAAGGTGGTTAATTAAATTAGAGTTCTTGGAGAAGAACTTCCAGACAAGAGGGTGGTGGAGAAAGTTCTTGTTAGCTTGCCCGAGAAATTTGAAGCCAAGATCTCCTCACTTGAAGAATCAAGAGATCTTGCTGAAATTAGTCTTGCAGAACTCATAAATGCCTTGAAAGCAACTGAGCAAAGAAGAGTTTGCAGAGAGGATGTAGTTGTGGAGAGTGAGACTGCCTTGATGGCAAAGCATAAAAAAGGTTATGTAGGGAAGAGAGAAAGAAGCAAAGAAATCTCAAACCAAAGAGGAGAAATGAGGAAATTTGGTCATTGTAGGCACTGCAAAAAAGAGGGCCATGAAGCAAAATATTGCTGGTTTAGGCCAAATGTGCAGTGTAGGTGTTGTAAACAATTTGGATATATAGATAAAATGTGCAAGAACAAAGGAAAGCAAGTTCAACAGGCCAATCAAGCTTAAGAGCCGAATGAGCCACCTGAAAAATTTGAAACTTTGTTTGCTGTATCTGGTGTCAAAATGGGCAGCAACAAGGCAAAATGGTTGATTGATAGTTAATGCTCAATCATATGACTCACAATGAGCAACTTTTAGTGAGATTGGATAGAAATGATAATTCAAAAGTCAGGTTGGGAAATTGAGCACTTGTGGATGCTGTTGGAAGGGAAGATGTTGCTGTCACAACTCCAACAGGTATGAAAATTATTTCTAATGTGTATTTGGTTCTGGAAATTAGTAAGAATTTGTTGAGTGTTGGCCAAATGTTGGAGAATCAATACTCTGTGAATTTCTCCAACAATAAATGCATTATAAATGACCCTCAAGGAAACGAGGTGTTAATGTTTCAATGAGAAACAAGAACTTCATTGTAGATTTGGAAGAAAATGAACTCACTGCTATGACTGCAAGAGCTGATGATCAATCACAACATTTGTACAAAGTGTTTGGTGATTATATTTTCAATTATTTCGAACAAAAACTGATTTCCAAGGCTACTGAAGCAGAGGTATTATCCTTCAACTAGCATAGGAAAATTGAAAAGCTTGAAGATCAACTTCTAGAGACAAAGAATGCAATGATCCAGCTCAAAACTGAGTTGAAGTGGACAGCCAGTGAGCTGGAAAATATAAAGAAAAACCATGTGCATTCTTTAAATGAGAAAGATAATAGAGATGTTGAAGAGAAGAAATCAACCATTAAAGTAGCTAAAGGTGTCAAGCAACAAATTTCTAGTGCCTTGGATTTAAGTTCAAAAGGAGAACTTCGTGGGGAGTTTTTAAATGTTATCAACCCTAAAGTTGCTTTATACTCAAAAAATGGTATTTTAAAATCCTTCAAACAGGCTGTTGAGGAAAAGAGGCATGAAACCTCAACTTCGACAGTCCAAATGGTGAAAAATGCTGTTGAATCAAATCTGGTTTCTAAAATTCAGAAATCTTCTCAAAGTTTCTGTCGAAAACCATGTTAGATTATTGACAACTCTTCATGATGTTACCTCTAAAAATACTAAGGAGGAGTGTTAGAAATTGTATTTTTAGAGAGTAAGATAATGACTAAGTGGCAAAGAATGAATTTGTCAGTGTAGTACCTACTGGTGCAGAGAAGCCTAATTAGCATTTTGTTTTAGTTTTCATGTAATAGTCCCTTGTTGAAATGTAACTTAATATTCCCCTTTACTGCTATATGATTTAGGCAAGAATTAGGAGAACTTTTGCTGAAAAAAGCTGCAAACAATTAAATGAGTAAGGCTGTGTCAGGTTATGTAAGGCAGCACATGCATGCTGTTACTGTTTTCATTTTTTGCTGTATATGTATTTAAAAAAACCTAATTATGAAATGTATGTAAGTTTTTTTGCTCTCTCAGTTATCATGTTTTTACTCTTTGGTTCCTCTAGTTTTGAGTTGAAGTTTTTTGCAAATTTATTTTATCGTCCTTAGTTTCAAACACAACCTAGTTTTTAACAGATTAATTATTAACCATTCATGCATGGGAATTATAAAAGGAGAAGGAGACCATACATACATACATACATACATACATACATACATACATACATACATACATACATACATACATACATACATACATACATACATTGAATGTCACCATCCATCAAGATTTCAATTTGAGTTTGAAGATTCTCAAAATGGTAAGAATTAGAAGAACCTGCATGTCTGGCTCTATATATTTAAGAAAATATCTTATAACACGACCGCACGTTTTGTTGAGATTTTAGCAGCTAATTTGGGATAGATGAATGAAGGACGTGCAAAGCATATATTATACAAATTCATGAATTCCTTAATTAGTTTAATTTTCTATAAATTGATGGGAAAGAAACCATGCTTGCTCAATTAATTAACTTGACGTCCTTGATCAGAAGCGCTAGATGAAGCTGGTTTGAAATATTGAATTGAGAAGATGATGATGAGATTAATGAGTAGGATGGTTACAGTAGTAGTGGTATTGATTCTGATGGGCTTCAGGGGTGAGTGCAATGGTGAATTACAGGTGGGATTCTACAAAGGAAAATGCGGTCCTTTCAATGTGGAAGACATTGTGGGTTCCGTAGTCATTGCAAAATACTTGAGGGATCCAAAAATTGTTGCAGCTCTCCTTCGTTTGCACTTCCATGATTGCTTTGTCAAGGTTATTACTTATATATATTGTTTAGTTTGATGTATGTATGTATATTTAAATATATAAAACAAGTGATGAATAAGAAATAAATAAAGCATATGGTTCATAATTAATAGGGATGTGATGCATCGATTCTAATAGATGGGGAGGAGAGTGAGATGAAGGCAGGTGCAAATGCAGGAGTTGGTGGTTTTGATGTTATTGACACTGCAAAGGCCGCTTTGGAGGCAATCTGCCCTGGCCTCGTCTCTTGCGCTGATATCATTGTCATGGCTACCAGAGATGCTGTTTATTGGGCAAGTCCAACTCATCATCACTTACCTACTCTCTCTCTCTCTCTCTATATATATATATATATATTTATATATAACATTTATATATAACATTTATATAAATATATATTGCATGCATTGATTTGCAGGGTGGAGGAAGAAGATACAAATACAATGTAGAAACCGGAAGAAGGGATGGCAGAGAGTCTCTTGCTCAAAATGTGGATCTTCCTTCTCCTTCAATATCAGTGTCGCAATCAATTTCAGCATTTGCCAAAAAGGGCCTCACTCTCACTGACATGGTTTATCTTTTTGGTGAGTAACTTTATTAATTACCTACCCTGCCTGTGCAGTATTAAGAACTTAATTCGCATATTATTATTAATCTATGCATCGTTTATACATGTATACATGGATCAGGTGCTCATACTGTGGGCAAAGCACACTGCGTCTTCATCCAAGACCGTCTTTACAATTTCCAAAACACGGGCCAACCCGACCCCACCTTGAATGCCACATTAACCGGCATACTGAGATCTACATGTCCTCCATTTCCAACTTCGAACGCTGTGGATTTGGATCAGAACCCTCTGAGCTCATTGAAGGTGGATAACTCCTACTACAAGCAACTGCTGCAGCACAGAGGAATTCTCCAAATCGACCAACAACTGGCTCTCCACCCTCAAACCGCTGACATTGTCCGAACTGCAGCAGCCGCTAATGATTTTGAATTCAACTTTAAATTTGGGGAGGCTATGCTTCATTTGGGAAGACTTCAAGTCCTTACAGCCACTCAAGGGGAGATTAGGAAATCTTGTCAAGCTGTTAACAATAATTAATAATCCCGCCTCACCATCTTAATCTTGTATCTTACTTTTTCAACTCGTCAATCACATTTTCATATTGTTCGTTTATTTTCATTTTTTCTATACGTGTTCTGTCTTCTCATACGCTTTGTTTGTCGTTTTCATTGAACATTTCATTTTATTCTTTTGATCCATATCATGGAGTTTGACATATATATTACTTTATTTTCGATTGTGGAATCATATCTATTATACATCCAGTGTTATCTCTCTCTCTCTCTCTCTCTCTCTGTTACTTACTAACTTGAACAATGGATAAGATTGTTTTTTCTTCATTTCATTTTTCTTTTATCAACCAAAACTCTTTTGTTTTACTTTCATTCAAGTGCTAAAAAAATATGTATATGAATGCTCCTGTAGGTTGCATACCAATATTCAGCCAAATTCTCCAAAAAAGCAAACATCATGATCAACGAGCATACTGAATATATAGTAAGAATTTAATATTGATGATTAAAAGCTCTAATCAAGATTTCCTTTCACCGAGTGAAAGGGCAAGAAATCCTATACATAAGTATGTGTTGCAAAATTCATAATAAATTGACAGTTTAAATTTTATCACTATTACAACAATTCAATGTCATTTCGGTTTCAGCACAACCATTTAAGTGTTTGTCTTGTAGAAAAAGCCAGGGCACCAAAGTTTCAAGAAAATTGCACAAATTTTGAAAGAATTAAGCTGTTATGCCAAGAATACCCAAACATTCAATTTTCATACAACCAGTAATTCACTTTTTATCTGAAAAAGGCAAATGATACAAATTATGGACCTAAATCAGTCTAAATTTACTATATTAAAATACAGCCGCACAAATTGGTAATGCCAGATTTTCTCTGTTTAGAATGTAATCTCACAAGGGGCATGAAAGGTTCTACCACGACATATAGCTTCTAGGTTTTCTCCAGCATAAGAACACAGCGGTGAAACCTCCACACCTAGGTTCAGCATCAATTGTGCATAAAACTAATTATATCGAGGCCAAAGGAACAATAATTATAATAGCATAAAAAACTTAAAATCTTTTAAACCGTAGAAATTTGATGTTCAGGAGATTTATAACCAATTTGGGATGATCAAAGATACCCATCCCCAAAGCAGACTGACAAAGCAACAGCTCCATATGTGAGAAATAGGTTCCCCTCCACCCCCTCAGGGTGGCAAGTCCACTGCCTCTCATGTGAGAGGTTGGTTCAAGTTTGTTACCCAATATAAGATCCCCACTCCCCTGATTCAGTATCTCTCAAAAAACCCAAGAAAAATAAACATGGGAACTAGTTCTTGAGGACACTATAACAGAGCTGCAGTGCATGGACAAATTAATGATAAGTGAAAAAGTCAATGGCGTAAGGCATCTCATTTAGGCCCCAAGGAACTCATCCCAATTATTCATGTTGATCAAACAATAAAATTAAGAGCGATACTACCCTCATTTTGATTTCACCAATTCCTTCTAACTCCTCCCCTATCCCCACAAACCTCTCTCTCAGATTAAAAAAGTAATTAATGAAAGAAAGAAGATAAATACCAGTTGCATATAATGGCACTGAATGCGTTAAGAATCCCCCAGCAGCTACTACCCAACGAGTGTGAAGTCGAAGAACAAGAAGCCTAGCACTGTCTGGAGTGTCAAAATTTGAGCCATTTGCATTTTTTACAGGTGCAAATTCTTCGTCACGCAATACCTGTATTGCAACAAATAATTGTAAAGGTTAGATCTTTCTTAGCTGCATAAAAGCATGTGGAAAAAAACATCGGGTGTAAAATAAGAAGATGGGATATAAGTCACCTCAAAAAGAGCAGTGGAAGGTGCATAAGGAAATGCATCAAATATATACTGCTCCAGTTTTATTCCCATTGTATCTCCATGTATAGAAGGAATTTTCTTCTCGGCAATATGGTAACTGCATTTGAAAAAACACAATAGCATCCTCATAATGTTCAGAAACTACTTATGAGGAACTAAGAACGCAACGGCCTGATGATGCTTAAGCCGAAAATTATGCATCATAACAGTTCACAATGGAAGACAAGCATTCTGCCTAGTGTCAAATGTATAAAATATAGTGATATCCATGCATTACTGATTTACAGTCTGCTTTCATTGCCTGTGTTAGTTTCTAAGCAATTGGCGTATATCAGCAAAGAAGTTCCAACACACTAAGGATTCAATGCCAACTTAGGTTCTTTCATTTCTTGCCTTATTCAGACATGAAATACGCCAGTCTTTTCAAACCTAGAAACTTATTTTGATGATTCATCTTCAAAGATTAATTGTCAAACTGGCATTGAATAAAGTACAGGGAGAGATTAGTCAATTGTCATTTATACCATTTTTAAGAAGCTAGACACAATCACTTTTTTGTTTAAATCATTCTTTTTCTATAATGAGTTAATCATTCTAATACAATTAAATTTGACAAAGAAAAGAAGCTTAAAGAATTCCGTTCTAGTAGAATAACAATGGATTTGACAGTGTTGCCATAGAAACAAAATGACCCCTGATAAGGTTTCAGCGTGAGCATTAAATTAGGTATTGTATATGGAGAGTGATTAATAAAACAAGATACCTACTTATTTTGCATGGAAGCAAAATGTCATCATAAGATTACTGATTATATATAAAATCAAATCAACTGTGAGAGAGAGAAGGAACCACTCACATGCTGTCTTTCTCAAGACCATTTGCCACTTGGTTTAGGAAATCCAAAGTAAACATGTGTAAGCACACCTAAAAAGCACAAAGCTGTAAGAGCTTGGATATTATATGAAAGAAAGAAAAACAAAGTGTGACTTAACAAAGCAAACATATAGATCAACAATATGTACAGTACTATTTCACAAGCAAGCAATAGTAGATGAAAGCAGGTTATGATAGACATTACATTGCTCCAACAAAATCGAAGACGTCCAGTTTGTTGATTGATCAAAGAAGCCATGGACGGATCAAGCTCACTGTATTCAACCACAGTTAAAGGGCCACCTTTACCTCGGCGTACAAACACACCGACCTTTTCTTGAGGGTAGGCCTGTAAGCGAAAGACCACAATAAGCTAAAATTTAATGTATCTTTTAGAATTCGATAACCTAATCAAAATCCATAACTTAGTTGATAGATACAGAGAAACTAAAAGGTTCTGATATGATGCAAGTCCAACAAGCAGTAATATTAGTTACCTTACGGACAACTTTTGCAGCAGCAGCAACACCTTTGTCAATGAAATAACCCAAGAAAGTTGGATCAGCTACACGAACCTGCTTTCAAGATCCTAATCACTATGTCTTTAAAGAAGATAAATTCTAAGTCTTCAACCAATGGAAACACAAGGAGATTCATCTTGTGTGATATCTAAAAGAGGAATTAAAGAAAAGAATAGAAATTTGTATTTTCCCATTATATAACGGGGGAAAACAATTTGGACATGTTTTACTTCCTTCTATGCAATTATTTCCAAATCTCACCACATCTAGATTGAAAATTTTGGTGAGCACAGAAGGAAAAGTAAAAAATCAAATTGCTTTTCTTGTTTCCCTGCTCATTTGACAACAAAATAATTCCAAAAGAAAATGTCCTTTAAATTTTTCTTCCTTCTTCTTGTCTTTTGGCAAACTATAAACACTATTAGGAAAGAAAGAAAACTTACCAACGCATTGTCAACTCCATAGCAATCCAAATATTTAACTCCTTTCATTGACATATCTTCTAATAATTTGGAAGATTTGAGAGCTGATAAACATATTAGGATCCAATTAATTTAATTACTTTTCAAATGATTAGTGAAACAAGAAAATAAAGTTCAAGCACAATATTAAACATGTTGTACTAAGTTTTAATAAACAGATACCTGAATACACTCCACCATTCCCATCTGGAGCCTTAGCTACCTGGCTTTAAAAAATTTATAACTCATTTAACCATGAAATTTGCACAATGAGTATTAAACTTAAAATATGATTAAATATATTAAGCAAAAATAATAAGTAAAACAAAACAAAACAAAAAAAGAAAAAACAACGGTAATAATAAATGAAACAATGCCTAATGCAACTTCTATCACTTCATCTTTTAAGCATTATTCTTTTTTCTTATTTACTTAATTTTCTTTTTGGAGTCCAAATATCACCAATCATGTGCTCTCCACATATCGTACTTGCATCTGGTAATTAATAAGATAATTGGCAGAGACTGAGCACAGTTGATATTAACACTTCAGGCATCTTAAAACAAAGTTGAAGGGCCACTTGACCAGCCCCTTTTGGCTTCAACATTGACTTGAAAAAAGCATATGAGAACTCACAAAAATGGGAATCACTTGATTGCCTATCAATGTCTACATGTCTACCTTAGTTATCACTTATCAATGATTAAAATCTATATATCCTTCATTTCAAGGCCACGTTTGTTGGTCATTTTGCTTCTCAGACTTGGTGAAAACATGAAAAGCTTTTTTGGCCTGAGAAATCATCTAAACTTTAGCCTACTATTTCTTCACTCCATAGCATCTGCTTAAAACACAAGGAGTTTAGACCTATAACTGATACTTATAGTCTTGAACATTGATTTACAGGTTACAGAAATACTATTTTGAGAACATATTCACATTTCTTCTCATTAAGAACATTGAGAAATTTTTAAAAAATATAAAAGAAAGTTAACGGCGATAAAACATACTCTATATGGAGTTTCCATGATAAGTCTACCATCCTTTGAAACACAAGGTACCGTGCCTTGTTGAAAGAAAGTGACCTGCATCATGTAAATGAGTCCTTTATGTAAGCTAAAGCCTCAACTTTTCCAACCCAAAAAGAAAAACCAGTAGTAAAAATTAAATCCCAACACATCTTACTTGGTCAGCTTCAAGACCAAAGTACTTATGACTTTCAAAAAATTTGCGTGTTGCGTCATCAGTAAATGGACTTGTCATGATATACCAATGAATTTGCACTGAACTACCAGAACCTACAAAGAATAAGTAATTGGAAGAAAAATTCACTAAATTATTATTACAAATAACCTAGAAAACTCAACCTTGAAGTGTCAGATAGACAAGAGGGAAATTGCATCAAGGACCTCACTTAAATTTTCAATTCAGCATGGTTACCAGGGTGGAAGGTGAAATTAGAAAGCAATAAGCAAAAAAGTATGAGAAAATGTTTCTTATAGCCTAGACATTAGATTGGAGAAAGACTTAGAAGAAAGTATAACAAATTACGCTTACCATCATTTGTAGCTTGAGCAGCTAGTCTCTGAACACACAAAATTCGCTCAGCTTGAAGTTGGAAAAGTGACTTCCCCGATGGAAGGCCAATATCTAAAATAACAAAAACAATTTAGCCAACGCTTGTCACCAAAGAGCATAAAAGCACAGATTTTGCATATGTTAAGAAAATCCTTATATATATATAT
The DNA here is from genome assembly GCA_003254975.1 of Ochetophila trinervis. Classification (NCBI taxonomy): domain Eukaryota; kingdom Viridiplantae; phylum Streptophyta; class Magnoliopsida; order Rosales; family Rhamnaceae; genus Ochetophila; species Ochetophila trinervis. The sequence goes on along the minus strand of QANX01002732.1, from coordinate 50,427 downwards.
ATATATATAGAGAGAGAGAGAGAGAGAGAGAGAAGAACTACTATAGTTCCATTGCATGAGATGCTAAGATCATTGTATGAGAATTTAGCAAAGACTTCATTAAGATAGAAAGAAGAGCTGAAGGATGAAGGGAGATTAGTAGATTTCTTTAGACAAAAACATCAACAATTCCTCACTCATTTATTATAAAACTCTAATAATTCAAAGAATATTTTCAAATTAAGACATTACTCACTAGGCTTTAGGAAGAGAATGCTTCAACAATCAATATGAGATACTTCATCTTAAAGAGTCATCCAAGTTTGACAATTACAACTTACTAATCCCCATTTAACCCCTGTTTTTTCCTCCTCATTTTTAGTGATTTGAGCTCCTTTTTTGCTTCGAATAATATGTGCTCCTTGTATAGCCTATAATCATTCTTAATAATTTTCTTTTCTTTCTACCATAAATTTGCTAACCTATTTTAATTTGATTTTATCTTTTTAAATAATATATTTTTAAAAAATTTGAAGAATCTTAAAATGATTGGTTTGATTTTAGACTAATCTAGTTGGCCAAGGATTTGAATTCAATCAGGATATAATTTGTAAGATGGATATCATATAGTAAAAAGAAAAAATCTGTGAGTAGGATAGGAGTAAGAACATTTAAAGCAACAGAAACACAATAACAAAAGAAAGAGAAAACATTTTATCATAAAAATTTCTTTTGCTAATTCAACAAAATACTTTAGATAAGAATCAACAGATGTGTCAGAAAAAGAAACTTGAACTGAAGAGAATTTCTCAAAATAAAGTGGACATTATTATTACTCACTGAAGCATCCTTTTGGATCTGAGCTACCAAGCCTAGTTCCCTGCATTATATATCAAAAGGGAATAATGCATGAATATCCACTTTCCACTGGATGAAAGCAAAAAGAAAGCTGAACTCTCAGTTCAATAAAAGTACAAAAGAATTTTGACTACTTAAAATTGCAGCAAACACAATGTGAACAAGCAACCTAAATCTGCAAAAGCATGTCAATGAACCTTTCAAAAGTGACAATAATATCTGAGAAATTAAAAAAACAACTTCTTATGGAATATATTTAAATTTTGATGACCAATTAATGAATCGTGTAGACCATGAGCCAACAACATAGTGCAACATATACACTTTAAAGGGAGAGGGTGGACCTCTCCTATTTTGTGAAGCTATTTTACTTGGTCATAAGTTTTCTATTAATGTCCCATTTATCAAAACTCTATGTAATTCTTTAGTAACTACAAAGATTCAAAAAAAGAAATGAGAAAAGTCCACCAATAAAGAGTAGTAATACAGGGGAAAGGGATAGATCAGTACAATCTTTAAGCATTCATATTTAGTCCAAACAGTATTTATCATCAACTAAACTGCAAAGAACATTGGCAGTTTGGCACTAATATGCACCATGATGGATTCTTATGCACTTCCCCGCTACCTAAACATGTGCATACAATTTAATATACTACTCACTGTAAATTGAGATGTAATAAAGCAGGAAGCTGAACGTAATGTCTTTCTAATCATGTCTTCCTAGGGTGTAGAAAATTTGTTGTCTTACAGTTACTATAGAGGGAATGGGGATGAAAAACTTCTCACTCCTCGAATTGGAGTCTTTCAATATATATATATATATATATATATATATATAGAGAGAGAGAGAGAGAGAGAGATATAATTATAATTATAATAATAATAATAGTATAATCATATAAAAGAGACGAGGCAAAAAAATTAAAGAAGCATAAAATAAAAAGATTTTCAATGTTCAACCCCCCAAAAACACAATAATACATTAATACTGTTCCAATTATTGAGGATACCAGTCATGTGTAAAAGATAACATATTAAAAAAAGTAGATTCCATTAAAAAAAGAAAGAAAAAAAAAGATTTGGATTCCTGTAAAGCAACTTTATCATAATTAATGATATTCATTGAACAAATGGCACTAATTGCTATTAACAATAGGCAAAAATGGACATCCAAAAGAAAAGAACATCATACCAAGCAATATCAATGAATGCTCCAAAAAGGGAAGATGATAGCATATCTAAAAGAACAAGGATAAAGTCTAGATCCACATTATGAAGTGAGTATAATTATATAACCGCTATTAAATTGTCCTCAAGAGTATGCATAATCACAAAAGAAATTATTGCAAGTGAGATGAGAGAAACGGTGAATTCCGCGTACAGTAAGTCAACATCTCTCTCTCTCTCGGCTCAACCGACATCATTTAATTTAATTTAATTTTTTTAAAATATATATATATATATATATATTAAACTAAGCAACAAAACAGTCTTCCTTAAAAAAGAAAAAATGAAAATTAAACTGTCGGTCCATCTAAAAAGTTAAAACAAATAGTTTGAGGAAAAAAGAAAAATAGTAAATGAAGATGATGATAAAAGAAAGAAGAAAGCAAAGCAGGGAAGCACCTGGCCACCGGATAAAAGCAAGACAGCGAGCTTTCCGTCAGAGATGGCTTTCAAACCTATCTTCCACCATCTCTCTCTGTCTTCCAGGGTCCGCTCCTCCACCGTAGACACGCTGCTCTCCGGTACCTGCTCAATGGCCGCTGCCGGAAGACCTAAATTCGAATTGAAATCCATCAGAAAATGATTCTGGTGTATAAATCTTAAACACGCTGCATGTTCAGAGAGAAACACGAACCGTGATATTGAAGCGAACAGCGAACGATCCGATCGATTCTCGAAAGATCTAAACTCTGAGGATAATTATAGAAATATAATGATCTCAGAAAAGAATTTTTATGGAAACAGAGCAAAGACAAAATCAACTCATAATATGATAACGGTTTACAAAATGTTAAATGGATAGAAAACGTAGTGTATAAGAAATTTCAGTGGTTGATTGTGAGGAGAAAAGTGAAGAAGCATTAAGAAGAAGAAGAAGACGAAGAGAGATCTAGATTGGGGGTTGAGGGAGGAGAGAACGACCTGGATGTCCTTGACGAGAAAGAGGCGGTCTTCGGGGGAGAGCTCGTCCCAAAGAGCAAAAACATCTTCTTGGCCGTAATCCTTCAGCCTCTCGAGCAGAGCCTGCGGCGGTGCCTCTGCCTCTGCCTCTGAGAATGAGAATGAGGAAGCGTCGTCCGTTACCTGTTCTCTCATTTTCTCTCCTCTCCTTGTTTCTTTCTTTCTCGACTGCTTTTTTCTCTGAAAATTACAATTCCAATTTTCAATTTCAATTTTCGGTTGGTTGGTTGCGATGACTGATGCTTTCTGAATAATAGTGAAAGCGAGGAACCACCTAACATCCAACACACACAGAGGAATCAATCTGCGTAACACCCAAGACAATTATTAATACATATTTTATTTACCCGACATGACTATAAGGGATGAGAATAAGATGCTTAAAAACTTAAATGAAAATATTTATATGTATTTAGTACTTTGGGTATGCTAATTTCTCCAATATTAGATACTGTATAAATGTGTTTGGTTTTTTTTTGTTTTTTTTTTTGGTGAATATATTTGTGTTTGGTGACAGCATTTGGAGTGCACTGATCAATTTTTATTTTTAAAAGTATATAAATTAATAATCGACAAAAATCCTATAATATTAACCAAAAAGCTTAATTTCCACCTCAAATAAAAATAATAATAAATCTAATTTATTGGGAAGAAAAAAAAAANTATTGGGAAAAAAAAAAAAAAAAAAAAAAAAAGGGAAAAAGAAGACAGCGGGAGCATGGTTTGTTTGTCTCATGGACATGGTGATTATACTCAAAGTATCCAGCTAGACCCAAGCTAAACATTTGGGCACGAGCTGGATTTTTACTGGATCAGAAACCAGATAGGCCACAATATTCGAAGTATAAAATTTGGTATCCAGCCTTATGGATTTGTTATTGAACTGGACTCGGCTCAATTATTTTGGTTTCGGATTTAAATTTTAGATCTGAATTTAAAATTTATTTTTTAATTTTTAAAATAATTCAAATAATTTTTTTTTATTTCAAACATTTTAAATAACTAAATAAAAATATTAAGTCATTTTATGATTTTTTTATAAGTAAATTGAATAAATAAAAATAAATTATAAATTATAGTAGTAATTGAGTTGGACTTCAATCAATGTGATAAATAATATGATGAATCGAATTTCTTGTTAAATCTAAATTAAAAGTTTTTAAGTTTGAATTCAACCCAAAAACAATTAAATAGGCTCGAATTTGAACTATACTGTCCTTCAAGTGAAGTTGGATAGAATTTTTCAAATGTATTTAATATTGTTTTGAACTTTTGAATTCTTTTATTTTTACATTTGTAAGAATGGATATCACCAAACATCAAACTGGGATTCAATAAACTTGCACACCAAGCACATTCTTATAATTTGAGATTTGGATTACCATACAACTTATGGATCTAAATTATGGAGTATATAGCTTTATCAATCATATCTTGTATGCTATGAACATCTAATATCAATAAAAAAAAAAAAAGACCAGCCAAGTTGGCATACGTTTATTTTAGCTCTTCTGGCTTGACTGAGCCTTTGACCCAGTAACCAGGAGAAATCAAACGTGTTCCATCTTAAATAAAAGTTAAAATTCTAACCAATTTATATCTTAGAACACGCTAATATATAGAATAAAATTTTTTGATAATCTATCTAAATTTATTTATTTTTAAATATAGAAATGATAATTTTAAAATCTTTCTATTTAAAAAAATAGCAATTATGAGATTTTAAAAAAAAATAGTTATTCTTTAAATAGAAACATANCATTTAATGTAAAAAAAAAAAAACTTTTTTTGGAACTTAATGAAAATAAAAATAGAAAGAACTCAGTATTAACCATACGGAACTGTTATATATGACTAATATTAAATTGTAATAATTTTTAAATTAAAATATATTAAAATTTTCACTTTAATTTTTTTTTAAGTTTAAAATTTAATATAAAATTAGTAATGTGAGATGGATGTCTATTAGTCAAAATAATCCAAATTACAATAAATTAAAATTTGATAGTCTAAATTACTGAATTGAAATATTAGAGGTATAAATTGCAAAAGTTTGAAAAATGAGCACATCAAAATGCAATACTTGGAAAAATTAAGATATCAAAAAGCAATTAATTTTTATTAATATTCGATCACTTTTAAGTCATTATTAGATAAGTCTTCAAATTTTTTGGCAATTCTTTTTCTCTCTTGGAGCATATCTTGGAGCATTTTCAATAAAGAACGTAAATTGCAGCATATCTTGCATAATAATATATATTGTTTAAATTTATGTGATATAAATTTACAATCAGTTATAAAATTGTTATGCACAAATTTTTTTTATAATTATTAATTAATTATATATTTTTTAAAATATTTTTTAATTTTTAACCAAATTAGATTTTTAAATAAATTTTACTTTTTATAAAACTTAACAATGTATAACAGAGCTTCCTGAAATATATATTCATTTTGACAGTATCTATGTCATGTTAGTTCGATATTTATTCTAATTATTACCATTGGAACACTTTTTTTTTTTCAAACCAATTTTTATATATAAACATGTTAATTTTGAAAATCAATAATATACTGGAAATGTTTTTAGCTCTCTCTCTCTCTTCTCTTTCTTTTAATTTTAATTTCTTTTCTTTTTGGCAAATACAATATCATTATATAAATAAATATAGCAAATTATGTAGAATTAAAGCGTTTGATGCCCACAATTAGCAAAGCTATCTAGCTTGCCTTGTCGATTATAATTGTTGTTTGCAAAGAACAGTTGAAGAGTTCCATTAAATGAAAATTATTGAGATAGAAAGACAGCTGAAACCAGTTTGCAATTAGCAGGTATCGCCCAAACTGTGTTACTTATGGATATTCGATCCCCTTTCATCAGGATCTCGCGCAATTTGGTTAATCCCTATGCTTCCTCTCGTTTCTTTAAAAATAATAATAAAACTAGTTTGCACCTTCTCCTGAAAAGTGGGAATATCCATGACTGACAAGCATTGGTACTTGGCCGTCGATTTAAACAACCAATCTAGCTCCTAATACTAATAATATGTTTTGCCAGCCAATAAGGAACACCAACGGACTCCTCAATACAACAAACAATGACATTGGTATTTCCATTGCTGTTTCACTGCATCCCATATAGGCCTGCACAAAATTAACAATACAAATTAAATAACCTCAAAGATATTGGACTGATAAAGTCATGCCTGCCTCTGTCCAAATACCAAATGCTATATATAAATCTCCATATCGATCTGGCTAGCTACAAACCCAAACCCACCTCATAACANGCAATTAGCAGGTATCGCCCAAACTGTTTTACTTATGGATATTCGATCCCCTTTCATCAGGATCTCGCGCAATTTGGTTAATCCCTATGCTTACTCTCGTTTCTTTAAAAATAATAATAAAACTAGTTTGCACCTTCTCCTGAAAAGTGGGAATATCCATGACTGACAAGCATTGGTACTTGGCCGTCGATCGTAACAACCAATCTAGCTCCTAATACTAATAATATGTTTTACCAGCCAATAAGGAACACCAACGGACTCCACAATACAACAAACAATGACATTGGTATTTCCATGGCTGTTTCACTGCATCCCATATAGGCCTGCACAAAATTAACAATACAAATTAAATACCCTCAAAAATATTGGACTGATAAAGTCATGCCTGCCTCTGTCCAAATACCAAATGCTATATATAAATCTCCATATCGATCTAGCTAGCTACAAACCCAAACCCACCTCATAACACAGAGTTATAGAGTTAGCATTCGCTTCCCCACATATATATAAAAAATGGCCGGCCTCATGATCAAAGCCATTGTAGCAGTGAGTTTCAGTTTGGTGATAGCCCGGACGGCAATGGCAGGAGATCCTAACATCCTGACAGACTTCATAGTCCCCTTCAACGTTAATGGCAGCTCTTTAGACGGAAGCTTCTTCACCTATACAGGGTTCCGTTCTCTGGTGGCAGGAGAGCCACCGATGGCATTCAAGGTCTCCAAAGCAGGACTGGTGGAATTCCCTGCCCTCAATGGCCAGAGTGTCTCCTACGCCGTCCTACAATACCCCGCCGGCACCACAAACCCTCCCCACACGCACCCTCGCTCCGCGGAGCTCCTTTTCCTTACTCAGGGATTGCTCCAAGTAGGTTTTGTGGACACCACCAACAAGCTCTTCGTCCAGACCTTGCAAGCAGGAGACCTGTTTGTGTTCCCAAAGGGACTCGTTCACTTCCAGTTCAATGCTGACCCACACAACCCTGCCGTGGCAATTTCTGCATTCGGGAGTGCAAATGCTGGCACTGTGTCTCTTCCGACCACTCTCTTTACTTCTGCAGTCGATGACAATGTTTTGGCTATTTCTTTCAAGACTGATGTTGCCACCATTCAAAAGCTCAAGGCTGGCCTTGCTCCCAAGCCTTGATCGACCTACCTCTACGGCTCTATATATATATATACACCTACCTACAGCATTCACTAATATCTTCGATTTCTACGGATCCCCTATCATTTTTTTTTTTCGTTTTCTGCGTGAGAATAATTAATGCTCTTTGTCTTTGAAAGGGTATAAATAATAAGGAAAAAATAAATGTATCATCTTTAATTTTTCAAAATAAAGTGGACATTATTATTACTCACTGAAGCATCCTTTTGGATCTGAGCTTCCAAGCCTAGTTCCCTGTATTATATATCAAAAGGGAATAATGCATAAATATCCACTTTCCGCTGGATGAAAGCTAAAAGAAAGCTGAACTCTCAGTTCAATAAAGGTACAAAAGAAATTTGACTACTTAAAATTGCAGCAAACACAATGTGAACAAGCAACCCAAATCTGCAAAAGCATGTCAATGAAACTTTCAAAAGTGACAATAATATCTGAGAAATTAAAAAAACAACTTCTTATGGAATATATATAAATTTTGATGACCAATTAATGAATCGTGTAGACCATGAACCAACAACACAGTGCAACATATACACTTTAAAGGGAGAGGGTGGACCTCTCCTATTTTGTGAAGCTATTTTGCTTGGTCATAAGTTTTCTATTATTGTCCCATTTATATCAAAACTTTATGTAATTCTTTAGTAACTACAAAGATTCAAAACAAGAAATGAGAAAAGTCCACCAATAAAGAGTAGTATATAATACAGGGGAAAGGGATAGATCAGTTCAATCTTTAAGCATTCATATTTAGTTTAAACAGTATTTATCATCAACTAAACTGCAAAGAATATTGGCAGTTTGGAACTAATATGCACCATGATGGATTCTTATGCACCTTCCCATTACCTTAACATGTGCATATAATTTAATATGCTACTCACTGTAAATTTAGATGTAATAAAGAAGGAAGCTGAACGTATTGTCTTTCTAACCTTGTCTTCCTAGGGTGTAGAAAATTTGTTGCCTTACAGTTACTATAGAGGGAATGGGGACGAATAACTCCTCACTCCTCGAATTGGAGTCTTTCAATATATATATATATATATATTATATAAAATTTATTGAGATAACTAAGTGGTACATGAAAAATAAATGTTTACTGATGAATTTATATTATAAAACTTGATAAAATGTTTAGACTTATTACAAATGACTTAAATTCTCTCTAGGAAATTTTTTCTAATATTTGACTCTGTCCTCACTTTTGATGACTGAGGGTTTATATAGCTGAAGGACCTTGTCACTGTATTCCTCGTTATGATGGGGAATCCTTTTTAACTGATGGAGGCTTTGCTTTAACTCTGGGTGAATTGCTTTTATCTCTACTTTTGTTGACTAATGGGGAATATGTTTTAACTCTGGGTAAATTGCTTTTACCTCTGCTTTTGTTGATTGATGGGGAATCTGCTTTCGGTGGTTTTAACTTTTACTGCAGCTTTTACTTGGGGCTGATTCAATCTTCTCCCAAATCAGGAGTTCTGTAATCAAAGGGATCCTGACTATCTTCATAGTCTGCCCAACATAGCTTCTCTTTGGTTTCTTTGATTTTTGGTTGACTGGATGATGCTTCGGATTCTTCATCTGAATCACCAAGATGTGAGGCTTGATCCATTAGCTGTCTTGCTAGTTGTAGTAATTCGTTTGTTTACTGGGATCCTGATGTAGCTGGTTTCTTTATTTGTGATTCCTTGGGGAATTCCTTGGTGACTTGGGATTCTATTTTTTCACAATTGAATTTATCTCACCACTTTACTTGAAGGATGCGGTAGACAATGTCATCTTCCAATCCATACTGTCATTTAAATATCCAAGAGATCTTATATTTGGACATAAAAATAAGGGTTCCCATGAATTTTTTTTTTTTTTTTAAGCCTGGGCTGGTATTTCTGGGTAAAGTAGGTGTATAACTCTTGAAATTTAGGAGGAAAAAATATTGTTTTTTAACCCATGACAAGTCCACAATTGGTAGAACCAACTGGAGAAATTTATAATCAGTTCAAAAATTGTTATGCACAAAGACTATTTATTATTATTAATTAATTATATATATTTTTAAATATTTTTTAGTTTTTGAACAAATTAAATTTTTAAATAAATTTTAATTTTTAGAAAATTTAGCAATGTATAACAGAGCTTCAAAAAGTAGATATTCATTTTTACAATATCTAGACCACGTTAGTTCGATATTCATTTTAAATATTATTATTGGAGCACTTTTTTTTTTTCAAACCAATTTCTATATGTACTTATATGACATATTAACCTTAACAATTCACAGTCAATAGAAAATGTTTTTAGGTGTCCCTTTGGTTTCTTTCTTTTAATTTTAATTACTTTTCTTTTTGGCAAGTATAATATCATTATATAAATAAATATAGCAAATTATGTAGAATTAAAGCGTTTGATGCCCACAATTAACAAAACCAGCAAGCTTGCCTTTTCGGTTATAATTGTTGTTTGCAAAGAACAGTTGAAGAGTTCAATTAAATGAGAATTATTGAGATAGAAAGACAGCTGAAACCAGTTTGCAATTAGCAGGTATCGCCCAAACTGTTTTACTTATGGATATTCGATCCCCTTTCATCAGGATCTCGCGCAATTTGGTTCATCCCTATGCTACCTCTCGTTTCTTTAAAAATAATAATAAAACTAGTTTGCACCTTCTCCTGAAAAGTGGGAATATCCATGGCTGACAAGCATCGGTACTTAGCCGTCGATCTTAAACAACCGATCTAGCTCCTACTTTGATTCTTAAGAGCTAGCTAGGCAGCTGGTAATATAATATTTACATCTCCCATGCAAAAAAAAAAAAAAAAAATGGATTTCCAAACCCANAAAAAAAAAAAAAAAAAAAAAAAAATGGATTTCCAAACCCAAGTGTCTTATAATTGGTATATATGTTCGAATTCTATAATTGGAAGCGATCGAAATCATCTAATTATAATAATATGTTTTACCAGCCAATTATGAACACCAAACGGACTCCACAATACAACAAACAATGACATTGGTATTTCCATTGCTATTTCACTACATCCCATTTAGGCCTGCAAAAATTTAACAATACAAATTAAACAAACCTCAAAAATATTGGACTGATAAAGTCATGCCTGCCTCTATCCAAATACCAAATGCTATATATAAATCTCCATATCGATCTGGCTAGCTACAAACCCAAACCCACCTCATAACACAGAGCTATAGAGTTAGCAATTAAACAGAATTAATTAGCTTCCCCACATATACATATATATAAAAAATGGCCGGCCTCATGATCAAAGCCATTGTAGCAGTGAGTTTCAGTTTGGTGATAGCCCGGACGGCAATGGCAGGAGATCCTAACATCCTGACAGACTTCATAGTCCCCTTCAACGTTAACGGCAGCTCTTTAGACGGAAGCTTCTTCACCTATACAGGGTTCCGTTCTCTGGTGGCAGGAGAGCCACCGACGGCATTCAAGGTCTCCAAAGCAGGACTGGTGGAATTCCCTGCCCTCAATGGCCAGAGTGTCTCCTACGCCGTCCTACAATACCCCGCCGGCACCACAAACCCTCCCCACACGCACCCTCGCTCCGCGGAGCTCCTTTTCCTCACTCGTGGATCTCTCCAAGTGGGATTTGTGGACACCACCAACAAGCTCTTCGTCCAGACCTTGCAAGCAGGAGACCTGTTTGTGTTCCCAAAGGGACTCGTTCACTTCCAGTTCAATGCTGACCCACACAGCCCTGCCTTGGCAATTTCTGCGTTCGGGAGTGCAAATGCTGGCACTGCGTCTCTTCCAACCACTCTCTTTACCTCTGGCATCGATGACAATGTTTTGGCTATTTCTTTCAAGACTGATCTTGCCACCATTCAAAAGCTCAAGGCTGGCCTTGCTCCCAAGCCTTGATCGCTCTCCCTATATATATATACACCTACCTACAGCATTCCCTAGTATCTTTGTTTTCTTACGGATCCCCTTTCATTTTTTCTTCTTTTTTTTTCGTTTTCTGCGTGAGAATAATTATTGCTCTTTGTCTTTGAAAGGGTATAAATAATAAGAAAAAAATAAATGTATCATCTTTCATTTATTTCGACAGTACTATTGGTGTCAGCTTTGAATTGTTTTTACATATGGAATAAGATTATAAGTTTGTTACAAGTTTTCATTGTTACATGCATGATCAGGGATGAAGACATAAAAATAACTAAAATATAATTGATGTGAAAGTAATAAAATACAAGGATAAATGCACTTCAGTACTTTGTAGTTTGATAAACTTGCACATTAAACTTTTAAGTTTCACAAATGTAACACATTAAGTTTCTAATTTACATTTTATGCCGCATTAGATCTTCAAGTTTCAAATGTATCACATTAAGACTTCAATTTATATTATATGTCACATTAGACTCTCAAATTTTAAATGTAACACATTAAGTCTCTAATTTACGTCTCTTTGCAAATTTTCAAAAATATAAATAAAAAATCATCTAATTTTCTTTTCATCTAAAACTTTTTATTTCATCCTAAATTGCTTAAAAAAATTTATCATGAATTTTTTTATCCTATATATTTTTAATCATAATATTTTTTTTATTCTAAATTGCTAAAAAAATTATCATAAAAATTTATTTAATCCTATATTTTTTCATCATGATTTTTTTTTTTATTTTAAGATGAATAAATTTTTTGGGAGGAATTTTTTTAAATATTTTAAATAATTAGTAAAAAAAAGAGTTTTAGAGTTATTATAATGCATTTAACAGATTCTATTAAATTTAATTTAATTCGACTAAATTGTGATTTTTTACAAAGTAGAAAATATTAAATGTTTAAATTAATTATAGTGTTTTTTATTTAAAAATAAATAAAAATTCTAGAAGGTTTTAAGTACATTAATTGCTTACTGTGGCATAAAATATAAATTGAAAAATTAATGTAATACACTTGAAATTTGAAAGTTTAATGTGATATAAAATGTAAATTGAATGCTTAATATGATACACTTTAATCTTGAAGGCTTAATGTGATATAAATTATAAATTTAAAATTTAATATAATACATTTAAAATTTAAAAATTTAAAATATAAATTTAATAAATTACTAGATACTAAAATGTATTTATCCCTAAAATATATGACTAGTATTGTAAACGAGCGACGTGCAACGATCAAATTCAGTGCATTGTCGTGCTTCAAATGGTAAGCAATGTTGCCTGCAACAGCAGTTTAAACGTTTGATACGCTAAAATCAAATGTTTAGCTGCAGAACTAGATTTGAAATTATAAATCTTTAAACTTAATTAGATATATTGGAAACGGGTAAAGTACTAGTACCCTTGTGATCTTCTTGGATGAAAAGTCAATTTGTAATTATTTTTTCAATTCCACTTAAAAAGTTATCATATATTTTAATTAGGCGGTATCTTTAATTTTAAACTAACCTGAATCCTACTTATGTAATTTCAAGAGCTGAATGTTTGCTTGCGTGAAAATTAATCTCTCGATCTTTAATGCTCTGCAAAGAAACTGAAGTGGGTTGCTTTTAAACTAACTCCATGTCTCCAAGACTATCATCTTTGACAGCAAAAACTGAAAATCTTTTGTTTTGTTTCTTTTTAAATGCTAATATCGCAATTTTTTATTTTTTGTGTTTTGAATATATTGAAGCATCATTGTCGGTGCGTCACCACTCAATGGAACATGATGACTCGTGCGGATGCTGAGGTGTCAAAGCGTGGTTTCCGATGAGATGGACCGAGGATGCCGCCACAGGGCCGGTACTTAACGCGTGCGCTTCCTGCTCAGATTCGCGTCACCATTTAATTAATTAATCATTTAAACTTTTATTTATTTATTTTTGGTGGATTGCAAATTTGCAATCTGCATCGGTATCACTTTTGGACTCTATTTATTTTTCAAAAGTATTTTGGATGGGAAAGGGTTCTTGTTTCTTTATTTGTGTTCCACCGTTTTCCAAAGATTCCCGTGCTTGACACCTGTACATTCTGCTACGTACTCTATTTCTACTGGGACCATCTCTGTAGATTTTTTTTATATATAAAACTACTAATATAAGTGATGTAGTATACTATTTAATAGATGTAGCTTATTATTTAATAGATGATAATTCATATCAGCTGTTTAATGTACATAGTTACGCGGTTAATAGTCTGAATATACATATCAAACGGCTAATATAAATTATCACATATTAAATGATAGATTACGTCGTTCATATCAACAGTTCTATATATATATATATTTTTATAATATATTTATAAACTAATATTTTATAATTTTTACCTATTTCTCTTTTTTGTTTTTAAAATCAAAAGTCAATATCAAATAGTTACTTTTTTTTTTCATTTAGAATAAGAATTTTGAATCCTTAATTTTTTTCTTTAGATAGTAAATTTTCATTACTCCGGAAATACTAAATTTTCCAACACATGCATCTGCTTTATTATATTTTTTTCCATCTGGGGGATTCAGTTTTGTTTTTAAGTGTACGTGGGGATTTTTTGCGGGTAATAAAAGAAAAACTAATCGAGCTTTTGGATTCATAATACTTGGAAAGGAAACTTTTTACTTTCATGCACAAATTCAATTAAAATTAAGAGCGGTGTGTACATTTTGTGAAGAATAAAATATGGCAGAAATGTTTTTCACTACACCTACACCTCCTCAAGCTGGAGAGCTATTTTAAGTAAAAATGAAAGGTGTGAACAATTTATAGCCCCCATGCAACTTTGAATTACTATAATTGGAATGTCTTGGCCACACTTTCCACTTGAGGTTTCTTCTATATATTTAAAACACATTCTCTCAAAGCCAAACTAAAACTCTTTTTGCTTTGCTTTGCTTCGCTGGATCTTACAGGGAAATGAAACGGTAGCTGTGGAAGTATAAAATCTACTTATGTCGGTTTACCACCTTATTCCAGTGGAAACGCCTAACGAGCCAGTCAGAAATGCGTGTAAGGAAACTCTTGGAAATTAAAATAGACACAATAAAACTCCCTGACTGATATGAAAAACAAACTCAGTGGAGGCCCACAAGACAATGACAAGAGAACGGACGCACGTAATCAGGGCAAGACTATAGTAAAACTCTCCTGAAGGTTGAATTCAATAAAAAAATTTAAAATATTATTTTATTGGGTATAAATGTTACTGAATTATAGTTTTACAATATTATGACCATTTTTATTTGTTAGAGTAATATTGTTTATAATTAAATAATATTTTAAAAAATTTATTGAACTCAGCACTTTTAAAAAATTTTACTCTAGAATTCTCCACGTAATCATAATCCACGCTTCCGTGTGTCTATAAGTACAGGACACGCTCAAAATGGACAGCGTTGTGAAGAGGCAAAACGGTACGGCGTCGGAGACAGAGGAGGGCGGTGATGAACAAGGCCAAGATCGGATCAGTAATGGCGAGCTCTCGTGTCATTTTCCAAATCGTTGCGGTGCTTCTAGGCCTTACAGGTTTGTGTTCAACTTTCTTATATATTGATCCCTTTTACCAAAAAAAAAAAACTCTCTTGTCGATCCCAAGAAAGAAAGTGCAGGAAAGAATAGAAGAAAAAAGTGTCTGTTAAAAGTGCTGGGATTGTTTCTTTTTTGCGTGGACAAGTAACATGCTCAGATCAAATTATTACCAAAAAAGAAAAATGCTGAAATCAAACGGGTCTAATTCAACTTCTTCTTTTTGGCTTTCTTAAGTACGTTAGCTGAAACAAAATAACAAACAGCAGGAGCAAGAGTTGTCTGCATTGGACTTCCGTTTCCTTTTCTTTCTCGCTCCAATTCAATTCATTAAATATAGCCTTTAATTCGAAATGACAATAATTTTGCAGAGACGTTTGAGTTTTTGTGGTTTATAGACTCTATTTTTTACTCTTCATTATAAATTTTAATTTTTTTAAGGAAAAATAAAAAAATGAAAAAACAAAAGGAACTAATCCATCTTGAAGAAACCGAAAAAATTACAGAGTCCTTATTGAATAGTTGTAAAAACATTTCGAATTGGCGAGATATATTTTGATGAATTACTGAATTGTGAAACGTTTACAATGAGAGCAGAGTCAGGTCTTAGCCTCGGAGTTGGAATAAACTATGGGCAGATAGCGAACAATCTGCCATCTCCGTCGAGAGTGGCGATGCTGCTGAGATCTGCGAACATAAGCAGAGTGAAACTGTACGATGCGGATCCCAGCGTTCTGGAGGCGTTCTCGGATTCGGAAGTGGAATTCATCATTGGATTAGGGAACGAGTATTTGGAGAAGATGAGGGACGATCCTCTGCAAGCTCAAACGTGGATAGAGCAGCATGTTTCCCCCCATCTCCCCCGCACCAGAATCACCTGCATCACCGTCGGAAACGAGATCTTCAGCACCAACGACACCGGCCTGATCTCCGCTCTCCTCCCGGCAATGAAATCCGTACAGTCAGCTCTCCTCCGCCTCGGACTCGACCGCCAGGTCGCCGTCACCAGCGCTCACTCCCTTGCTATTCTGGAAAACTCCTATCCTCCTTCTTCCGGGTCTTTTAGGCAAGACCTCGCTCCGTATCTGCAGCCCCTTCTGAACTTCCATGCTCAGACCAAATCCCCTTTCCTCATCAATGCCTATCCCTTTTTTGCCTACAAGGGCTCCCCCGGAGAAATTCCTCTGGATTATCTTCTCTTCCAGCCTAACCAAGGGATGACCGATTCCGTTACCAATTTGCATTACGATAACATGCTGTTTGCTCAGGTCGACGCTGTTTACTCTGCCATTCGAGCGATGGGGCATACCGACATCGAGGTCCGGATCTCCGAGACTGGTTGGCCTTCGAAAGGGGACGCCGATGAGGCCGGAGCGACGCCCGAGAATGCAGGGCTGTACAACCGCAATCTGCTCAGGAAAATGCAGGAGAACCAAGGCACTCCGGCTAAACCTGAGGTTCCCATCGACATCTATGTGTTTGCTCTTTTCAATGAGAATTTAAAGCCTGGTCCGGCTTCCGAGAGAAATTATGGACTCTATTATCCCAATGGCTCTCGGGTCTATGACATCGGATTGCAGAGTTATCTCCCAGTGTTGACTATATCTTCTTCGGCCACTCCCGTTAATGTGAGACTGCCTTTCATTTTAATCTCTCTGTTTCTGATTCTTTAGCGGTACAAATTGTCATGATCGATTTTAGTTCAATATTGTCGATTTTAGTTTAATGAACTTTATATCTATATATTGTCTAATTAATGGCATAATATATATATATTTGTTTCTTTTATTGTTTTGGCAGGCCTTGTCCATCTTCAATTTTTTGATCTTTCTTGTTGCGTACTCAATCTGTTCTTAAGTGGTTGCTTGATGGAAGATGGAAAGAAACAGAGAATTTCCTAGAGACCAAATTCAAGCCAAAACGGGGTCTGTAGGTGAGATAACGTTACTTCATTATCATTCTTTCTTTTCTTTTCTTTTTCCATACGTGCCCATTTAATTACTATATATTTGCATTTATTTCTCTCCACACAGTTGGGATGAGACTTATGACCCACCCTTGACAATTCAGTTATAGACTCGATATTCTTTCCCTCAAATTTCATTCATTTTTCTGAGATTCTATTGGAAAATGAGATATCTACAGAACCATTTGGAAAATGCTGTAAATCATAAGTGATGGGAAATTTGGAATCGCCTTTTGTGAATTTTTCCACACCAAATGGTGTCACTCTATGATGATGTGAAAAAAACAACCATGTTGATTGGTTTCCACTTCATGCGTGAACCAGGAAAAATAAAATATAAAAAATAACTAATTGATAACAAATGTTGAAATCAAAACTAAATTTGATGAATACAATGTCACCTTTTTCTGTTTGTTTTTTTTTATTAATAGAAAAATGGTAATGGGTCTCCATCCTCCTTATCTCCCACCTGCAATAATGCATGCGAATCTTACCTCGCCTACAAAATTCTTGTTGTCTTAAGCTATACAAAAGTCCAAATTGGCTTCTATCAAAGAAAAGAAAAACATTTAGAGTCCCTTTTGGACAAGACACTTTTTCACTCATCTTTTATTCAATTCTAACTTTTTCCCCTCAGAGTCACTAAAATTGAAAACCTCATCAGCTTTGTCTTTGGTTGCCGACTTTATCTTAAAGATGGTTCTCTGTTTGTCTACGTATTCTTCTCTCCATTCCCAACAGAGATTTCTTTTGCATCATCAGCCTTAGTTGGAGCAATACAGTGTCGGTTTCAAGTTTTCAAAACACAGCCTTTTTCTTCATCGTTGATTATCTGCTATCTATCTATCAAATTTATTCAAGGTGGATATTTCTATTGCCTGGACTTCTAATGCCATTACGTGTAAGTCCAAGGTTTGAATAGTATAATTCTAGTATAGAAAATAAGTTTATAGTAAAATATATATTTTTTTTGAAAGAGTATAGTAATATTAGGTATTTGTTTTTAGACTATATATAAATAGTATCTCAAGGAGGACCTACCTATAAAAGCCTGGACCAATCTTTCTATTAGAAATTCAACCAAAAGAATCATATTTTTCTTACTTGTAACACAAAACAATTCTCAAGCCAAAAAAGTGCGGTGGTGGCTTTCCTTTCTACATCATGGACCATGTTTGCATAGTAGGATTCTCATCAGCTCTGGCCCAGAAGGAGAAAAAAGAAAAAGGATAAGATTGACAGGTGGGCGAATCCACTACACACACACACACACACACATATATATATATATACTTTCTTTCCCTGAAAGAATCCACTATATATTGTGATTGCTTAGCTACCAAAATATATCTGACCCCCCTGTTGATTTTTAGTTGTATATCATATATGTAACTCTAAAAGTCAATGAACTTAGGATTTAATTAATGAACTTAGAATCTAAAATCAAGCTTCTTTCTTCTTTTTTTAGTTAATGGATCTCTGTTGTTATGTTAATGGTGTTATAATAAGTTTGATTGATAAATATTGATTGTGTGTTTGTAGGGAGGCAGAAGCAGAAGACGGTTGAAATTTTTCAAGCAGTGATGGATTGGAGCTTTTTTTGAAGTTGCACCAGATCATTTGCTGACACATATATTAATAATAACAAGTTCTATGCTTAAGTAGATTTATTGTTATTCAATCTGATAATACTAAAAATAAAATAAAATTTAATAATGTAGGTTTAAGCATACAAATTAGTTGCTAGTCTTTGACAAACATCTAATAATAATGCAAGGCTTTTGGAGTTTAAACTCAGGTTTATAATATATGTATACATATATTCTAAAGATAATATTTTACTTGGCGACATGAAACAGCTTATGTGGCTCTTATGATTACATGTATAAAATATCTATGGATGGTGTAATAGGATGTTAGTTGGACAACATAAAAAGTTCGGCATCTGATTATATATAGTAAATTGGTATTTACATATCAGTGGAATTTTTTTTACAATTTCTTGTTGTTATATATAGAGAGAGGTAGAGAGATGGAACGCACAGAGAGGGGCATCGTTTTGTGTTGGAAAAAAATTACATACAACAGTAATACCACGTCATTATTTATCATTTTTATTATAACCATGCACAATATGATACGTTGATAAAATAAAATATATGAAAATTTTAAAATATTTATTAAATAGTTGTTTCCGACGAGTTTGTTGTACTATATTACATGTACAACAGTTGCATACAAATTTTTCTGTGTTGATGTCGCCTGTGGGGTTTAGGGGAATGATTGTATATTGTGGATCCAGCCAATCCCCATTTTTTCTTTTTTCTTTTTAAGATAACTATTATATTATTATTTTATACAGGCTATATATATACATAAATATAAGTTAAAATTAAATAAATTCACCAAAAATGTTAAAATTAAATAAGAACAGGAATTGGGAAAATTTTATGAAAACTTGATACTGAAGGATTAATTATTGGGTCATCAGTGGCTTTAAGGTGACTTGCCTTGTACATCAATCCTAATTATATGAATGTCAATTATGGGTTCAAACTTCAAATGAATATATTGCTCTTTTCTCATGAATGTCATGGGTTCTCAAACTTCATTTTTATGAATATATTGCTCTTTTCTCTTTCTTTTTTTTTAAAAAAAAAAAAGAAAAAAAAAACAATAAACAACAAAGCGATAACTGAGAAGCAATGCAAATGCAAATCGTTTGGGCCTTAACATGAATTAAAAGAAAAATGTGAAAATATTAATTTATGTGTTGTTTGGTAATCTATTCATTTTTAGTTTTTGATTTTGATTTTTAAAATTTTTAAAAGTTAAAATAAAAGTTTATTTGATAACTATATTTATTTATTTTAAAAAAAATTAAAAATAAAAATACGTTTGATAACTATTTTTATTTTTTTTAAACAATTTTTTTTTCAATTTTTTTTAAAAGAAAAAAAATTAAAAAATCATTTTTCAGTTTTTTTTTTTTTCCTTGATAGTGACAGGATACAAGACAACTGAAACAAGACTTGAATCTGAGACTGTCCATCATGACATCGTTCAGATATGGCTGAAACCAATAATTGCTCGAACAGGGCCGGAATGTGGGACCACCCGGTCAAGGCCGAAGCCTAGGATTACATGGTCGAGGTCAGAGCCCAGGATAACCTGGTTGGGGCCGGAACCTGGGACTACCCGGTCGATCAGGGCTCGAACTCGAGATCACCCAATAGGGGCCGAAACCTAGGATCATCCTATCCAAGCTGAAACTCGAGACCGCTCGATCAAGGCTGGAACCCAGAGTTGATAAACCTTAACCGCCCAAGGACCATGAACTGCTTGGTCGAGATCGGATCGAAGACCTGAGATCGCCCTAGCAACGTTGGGATCTAAGACTTGAGATTGTCCTATCAAGGCCGGAATCGAGGATGAAACCCAAAACTGCTTACACAGACCGATACTTGGGACACTCTGGACATGGCTAGGATCTGGGACTAGACCAATATCAAGATCATGATTCGTCTGGTCGGTTCTAAAATTCAGGACCACCGGGTCAAGATCAAGATATTAAACCTCTCAGTAAAGGCTAAAACTCTAAACTGTTCGATCGGGGCCAGAACCCTGTACAATTCGGAATCTTTAAATGGCTAAGATTTGATGTTCGACATTAAACGGATATGGATTTGTTTAAATTTATATGTAATTTTTTTTAAAAAATACATAAAATTAATAAATAAATAAAAACAAAAACAAGTTACCAAAAATAAATATTTTTAAAAAAATAGTTGTTTTTCATTTTTTTATTTTTAGCAAAAATATAAACCAAAAACTATAAATTATAAACCATAAATCATAAACAAAAGTTAAAAACTAAAAATAAAAAATAAAAATTAAATGTGTTAACAAACAGCGTGTGAGAGTGGAAAATAAAAAGTGAAGGCAGAAAAAGATGTCATACTCTTACAAGCAAGAAGGGAGGGAGCAGCTTGTAATTGTTTTGTCACACCAGATCCAACTTAAAATTACATGTCTTTGGAGCATGTAAAGGTAACACACTATAACAGCATGTAAATTACATATGTTTTTTACAATTTCAAGATTACAATAAAACAGAAACTTCATCACCTCCCTCATTTCTCAAATACTGTACAAGTTCCTCACATAATCAAAAGATTATAAACAAAAATATCCACCATTATACAAAGTATACAAACAAGTACCTAACGCCTAACCAATTCAATTATATGATGCAATAAATGGGATCACCACAGACATGAACGTCTCGTAACTGAGAGTTGCAGATCCAGTATACCCAGGATCCTTCTCCTTGAACTTTTCTGTCAAACCCTGAAACCAAAACCACCATAAGTTAAAAGTTTTCATACAAAAAGCTAGTAATAATATATGTTCATGGAGTAACTTGTAAATCTTTTTTGAAAATATATATCTTCCATTCCATCCATGTTAACTTGTCATAATCCTTCATTCCTTGCTTCACTTACCGCTCTACCTTGCATTCATCTTCCTCGGTCCCCAGGTCTCATTCAATCTCTCTCACTCACAGGGTTTACAATAAATTGGTCAACATTTAATTCATTACACAAAACCTAATTACTTAATTATCAAGCATTGCTAAAATTACATTGTACACATCTTACCTTCACAATCATCGCACATCTGCATAACGAATGTACACACAGTATCAGCAATTTAGTCTCAGATTCTCAGTAAACAAACAAAAGCATGTGAACCTCACAACACTTACTCTACAAAACTGTCAAAGTTGAGTTCACCCCTCTGACCGCTTTCACTATCATATTTAGATATCAGAAGTTGGAGAACCCGCGGTGGGATTGCATAGCCTATGCTGTAAAGAGCATCCCTCAATTCCATCAGATTCATTTTTCCGCTTCTATCTGTATCAAATTTCTCAAATATGGCCTGTAAATATACCAGCAGAGCATGGGTTGGATTTCAATATAACACCGGTCCGTCCAAACATCAGTAATATTTAAATTTTATGAAGAAGAAGTTGGATACATACTGGATAGTAAATAAGTAATTTCCCAAACACACCCAATATTGACAACAGAAATAGCTTATGACATTGCAAATTTGTGATGCAAATCAGAATTTAGTTAACTTTTACAATATTCCTTCGCTGCCTTTCTAACTAGAATATTTCCCCAACTAATATTCATAGAGTAATCATTGTCGATAAACAAGTAAATGAACTCGTTGGTTAACATAAACTGCTAGTAGCTCCTAATAGTTTTCTATGTGGAAAATCCAATTGAGATTTGAGAATGTTATGCAAACAGAATGAAGGAAAGAAAAATGGTGGAAAACGCATGTCAGTGTAATTAGAACCATTCTTTCGGTGAGTCTCCATTACAAAGCTGAAACTTGAGATATTATTTTTCTTTAGTTTCTCTGGAAGGCAATGACTTTTCCCACTTTAAATATATATATAAAAACAGAGAGAGTAAAAGAGGATAAATACTTACACGCCATTGATCAAGACAACTCCAGAGTGCAGAAAACTCTCCGGGCCCTGTAACAGCAGACACAGCCCACCTCAGATATACATGAAAAGGGAAACAGCCCCACTATTCCCAGAGAAAGACTCCGACAAAGAACAACAAAGATAAACTTTGCGCATATCAAGTCAGATCTCAAAGAGGCTTTTAACTTTCTATTAGGAAAAAAACTATTTTGCAACTTTGACATTAACTTTATATTTAAAAATAAATAAATAAACTTTGATGAAGAAATAAATAATGCTAGAAAAGCCTGCAGTTAGGAAAACCAACAAAAAGAGAGAATTTTGATGTGCATAGAAAATATAATAAAAAAGAAGAAAGAAAGAAAAAGAAAAGAAAGAAGAACCCACCAATTGTGAGAGTGAGAGGGCGAGAGGGAGAGGGAGAGGGAGAGGGATTAGCAAAGAGAAAGATGAGCAAGCGGATGGTCCTGAGGCTAAGCATCTGGAACCCAGAAGAAGAAAGAGCACGTTGCAACTCATTCTCATCGATAGATCCACTCCCATCTCTGTCCACCATCTGAAAGCTCCTAATCACATCTGGGTGTGTCTCCGGTGGAAAACTTCCACCAGATGAATAGCTTGAATAGGCAAAGCCATGAGAGGAAGGACGACTCTGCTGCTGATGCTGATGCTGAGAAGGCGGTGGAGGAAGAAAAGGAGGGATTTTAATTGTATTATTATTTTGGTCTTCTGGTAGGGATGGAGCAGAGGGAGCATAGGAGTGGGACCCATATCTCCCAAAAGAAGCCATTTTGATTTTGATATTTGATGAGGTTGTTCAAACTGGAAAGATGATTAATGAAGACGAAGATACCAGAAAAAAAACAAGGAGAGAAAAACATATCAAGGAGGTTATGGACAAGTAATTTCCATATAAATAAATTGACAAGTGGTCAAACATCGCCGCTTCAGCTTGTTGTTGAAGAAGCCCAAAAATTAAATAAAATTCAGAAACCCAATATTTGCCCCCTTTTTTTTTTTTTTTTTGGCGGCTTGGTTGTAAGTTGTAACTAAAAATTAAAGTCCACAATAACTTTCAAGTTTTACTAATCCATCGCCTGTATAATGGAATTATTTATTACTACTGAGAAAGAGTTTATAGATTTTTATTTTTATTTTTAATTGAAATGGAAATTGTGGTTTAATTACTTTATTTTGCTCCTAAGTTTAAATTGAGCTTTAATTCTTTTCATTAAGGTGTTTCCATTTTAATTTTGATAATATATATTCCATGCACAATCTGAAAAATGTTATATATTCAAAACAACTATCACTATCATAAACATTATGGGAATTCCCAATCTAATAAATAGAGCCCGAATAACCAAATCTTATTATAATTGTGGAAGCAAGCAATTGCGAATTTGCCATGGCATTTGAAATAAATAATTTGCATGAAATTGCATTTTTTTTTTTTTTTGCTAAAGAGAAATTGCATCTTTGCACATCATATCCACATTCTTATTTATTAATTGACATGATGCATAGCTACTACAAAGATAGTGAACTTTGAATTGTAAATAATTTAATTTTGAATTCTTTTTAGAGTTAATTTCGACTGTCAATGAAAGTTGATTTTCATTCTTCATGTTTCTAACAATATATGTACAATTTTTACTGGCATATACATTATCATTATACTCTTGTCTATCTGTTATTAAAAAAAAATTCAAATCATTATATATGCCAACAGAGGTAAAAAAAAAAATACATCAATGGTTTATATCAAAATCAAGCAGAAAATTCAAATAACCTAAACCCGACCAAAATAAAAATAAAATAAAAGGTATTTAGCACTTATACTACTCAATTATTAAACTTTTGCACTATGATATTTTTACTCTTTTTTTCTTTTTTTATACATTTTGATCTCAATTTTCGATGCACTTTGATCTTAAACCATTTTTGTCACTTGATCCAACATGCATAATTTGCTTTTGTAATTTTGTTGTTTTATTATGAAGTAAATGCACTGAATACCTCAAAATTGTTAAAAAGTAACAAAATAATTTAAGGAGCAAGATTGTACGAAAATCTGAAATTTAAAAACCAAAATGCTAACAAAAAGAAAAAAAGAAAAAAGCGACCAAAGTACAAAAGGCTAATAATTGTGGGGCATAAGTGCTAAAAAGGACGGTCCCGGCTTAAACCATGACCTCACCCTCTTCACAAAGCAACCATTGTAGCACCATAAACGCCTCCTTAATTTGGAAGAATCCAATTATTTACCAAAAATATAAAAATTAGAAGAATCCAATAGGAATATAAAGGACAATCTGAGAAGCAAAAGCCTGTTTCCAAAGCCAAATAAGTAAATAAAAGACCAACATGGTCAGAACTGCAAACAGAGGTATCATATTTATCATTGTAGCTAAACAAGTGCAATAATCCTATTACTCGCTTCCAATAAATTGAATGACACTGTTACAATGATTTCTGCTTAGTACGGGCGATACCTGCGGCCATGTCCACTTTCGTTATTGTGCTTTCCCTTTGAACCTCCACCACCCCTGCTACCACTTCCACTGCTTCTCTGATGCAAAGGAGGTGGTTGAGGCTGAGGCTGAGGCTGCATTCCTGGTTGTTGCCTGTTCAAGTTTAAAAAATGATATTAAAAAATAAAAATAAAAACAAAAATCTTTGGTCCCTTGATTAAACCTGATACTATATCGTGTTATTAGTGTCCGTGTCAAAAGAATTTCACACAAACCCAACCTGTTAACTTTTTGTGTTGAAATACAAACTCAAATTAGTGTCGTATTAACCTTAATACCGTGTTATATCGTGTTCGTGTCAAAAAAAATTCATCAAAATTCGATCAGTTAGGCTTTTGCATTGAAATATGCAAACCCAAACTCTCAAAAATACAGCTAAGTTCGTGTCGTGTTGGAATTTGTTAAGTCTAACCTACCTAAATTTGTCAGCAAAACGGCAAAAAGTCATATTGCTGGTTGCTATCTAAGCGGATTGCCTGAGCACAAATCAGTGTTATTGGAGCTAGAGGAGTTAAGAAGAGAGAGGGCTTTTAAGAGAACAATCCAACAATTTTCAAGCCTTTATATATTGAAAATTGTAGTCCATGATACATGATAGACTAAAGACCGACTACTTGTAATTAAAAAAAAAAAAAAAAAAAAAAGTACACTTCACCGACCTCATTTAGAAGACACCGATAGATCAAAATCATATGTTTGATTACTTGTTTAAGCAAAAGTCATCTAAAGTATAAATCAACATAATATGCCTCATAAAGAGAATAATTTTAAAGTATAAACATGTGAACTTACAGAACATATCCTATCCGTCCATCGGGCAAAAGCATCGGCATCATTGCCATGCCAGCAGGAGTTGGTCCACGTCCATAGATCAAGGGCTGCAAGAGATGCACATCAAGCATCAGAAGAACGCTAGAGGTTATAAAATTAGAAATCTTTAGAGCAGAACTTCTGGATATTCTTTATATGATTCTGCAAAAAATAGGCCTTTGGGTGTAAACTAAGTAGTTTAGCTTTGTTAAAAGTGTATTTATCGGCTCACTTCTTTGGTAATCTTCATTTCTCTTCCATTCCCTACTTCATATTTTATTTTACTTCAGTAATCTTCCATATTTAAATATTAGGAGGCTTTATTGTCTGCATTACTGACCTTTCTCTCTTATTCTCTATAATCACTTTAATTTTTGCTTTCTTTAAGACAAGATATAAGATTCAAGAGGCTTCGAGATAACCTTGTCTTTAAAATTCTATTCTCTTGTGTCTCCTCCATCTTTATCACAACAAAACCAAACTAACTATTTAGAGTTAACAGCCTGCTTCCTAAACATTAACATAAATTCCAATAAAATCAGAAGGCATAAACCAACAAAAGTCAAGTTAGACTCCCAAAGAAATCATACACTCTCAGGTAGTCAACTAACCACAAATTATAGGGGAAAAAGTTGATATTCATTTCCTTAAAAGCTAACAAATAATGGTTCATAAGCAAAATGCAGATCATATCAAAATGCGCTTGATTATTTAATTCACAAATTTGTATAAATTTGTAAAAATTAGTACACAAACATATAATGACAATCTCACCTGTGCAAAACCTGCAGGGTTATATCCTGCACCTATAGCACCGTAGGCACCCCCAACCAGACCATAACCAACTCGAGGTGGATAATTCGGAAGCAGTCCTCCTGACTTCTGAAAGTTTGATCCAGCAGACTTCTGATCTGCCTGTGGCTTCGCAAGAGAACACTCCAAAACTTGACCTGAAATGACAAGGAAACCCAAGATTCACTAGATAATTTGAGCATTTAGGAAAGAAAAAAGTAACTGATACTTAAACAATGATCACCATCAAGTTCATATTTTTCGGTGTTCTTTAGTGCTTTCATGGCACTTGATCTCTCTGCAAAATGTACAAAACCAATTCTACTCTTTTCCTGTCCAGACTTTGCAGGCGGCAGAACCACCTTTGTGATTTTTCCATGATGTTCAAATTGCTCCTTTAACTGGTCTTGAGTTACACTTTTTGGTAAATTCTTCACATATACAGCCTTCACCTGCATGAGTTAGACTCAATTTAGATTTTCCAAATTATATACTTAGAAAGAAAAACCATCACACGTTTGCAATATAATATGATAGCTACCACTAGGATATATTTAACCCACGCACAGTCATACGAGCTAAAAACCAACAGCAAAGCAAACTACCTATAGTCCATACAATATTTAGAATGCACTTTTGAGGCATACCCATGCACCGCAAATATGCCTTGAGGTGCAATTTTTTGGGCAACATACCTGTGAGACATCAGGCGGAGAAGGCCTCATGGCTCCGAATGAGCGAGATGTATGCCTCACAAATAATATAAAAAAACTAGTGGTCTTTGGTTTTTCTTAACCATGCATAAAACTTTAGTTAAAAAAATTTCAAAATTAAGAGAAACAACCCAACAAAACCTAAGTTTGAGAACTATAACCATACAACCTACATTCTGCACGCTACCAAATGCAAATTCTCTAAGTGCCAACAATTTCCAGTACCTTTCTGAATTTTCCAGCAATTCCTCTTGCATTTTACACAACTCATCATCTACCAGTTTTTTTTTTCGGGTACCATTCACATTTTCCAGCAGTTTCTATAGTAACCATTTTTTTTCTTTCTATTTTTCTGTTTTTATCATTTTTAAAATCTTAAATATTTACCCAATATGCCCAATTTCTAGCCTCATGGCAAGTAAAATATGCCTTACCTTGTACTTTTTCCTTTATTCATGGTAAAACAATACAAGGATAAGGTCTATTGTCTTTGCTGAAACTGTAAAATCTCACCGAAGTCAGCAAAGAACCAGAGACAGTTTATGGGATTCAACATTTGTTCATTTATACAATGTAATATTCTGCATGGTCCAACTGAAAGTCACTCCACCAAGTAGATTTTATCATCAATGCCGTTTAAGTTAGGTGGAATGACCTGTTAATTATTTAGTATAATTTACTAGGCACAACCTTTTATTTTTACCCTTTATTATTGCATCTATGGGTTCTACAGGGTCTAATGAAGTACAATTCACCAATCACCATTTGCATTAGGACGAATGCATTGCATAGACAGACTTCCAAAATGAAAAACTACTTTTTAGTTATATGGTCACGACAGCCACCACATTGAAAAATGAAACGGCAGTAAATGTTCTGCTACACAAACTGCAAAAATCAGTCACCAAAATGTGGAAAAACAAACAAAAATTATAATCTCTTTACAAGTACCTGAGAAGCTGCAGAAGACTCGGCATTTTTAGGGTCAGCCCAGCTCACTGTTGGAGCATTATCAGCTAACTTAAACTTCGGGTTCATCATTTTCTGTCTTGAATATTCAGCACAAGCATGGTTATAGTAGTCAATAAAAGCAAAGCCTCTGTTATTGTTTGTGTTCTTCATGTCCTACCACAAAGAGATGGATAAACAGTAAGCAAGAAACTCCACAAAAAAAAAAAAGAAACTGACAATTTCCTCCAAGCAAATATACTCTAAAAGATTAAAAAGGATAAATTAAATAACAGCACATTGCAACAGTTTACCATAAACAACAATAAATAGATAAATAATATACTACCTTAACCAATTCCACGCCTGTAACTCCAGGTCCTACATCTGTCACAACCTTCTTCAGATCTTCCTCTCCCCAGCTCCTTGGGACATTACCGATGAACAAACGGTGCTTTGCTTGAGATGTTGAACATTTTATTTTTCTACCCTGAGAGAGAAAGAGAGGGGAGAGAGACAGAGAGAGAGAGATTTGAATTAATATGAAAGCATAGTACTGCTTAAAATATAGAAGATGACCAAAATTGAAGAGCAAGAAAACAAAGGTTTTAAGAAAAACTCTCGGCTTTCTTTCAGTAGATAGAAACTTCTCAAAATTTTATCCCACAGTTATGTTCATAATTTCATTTTAAAAAATCACATAACCCTAAGTTATCAGCTTAACCAGAGATTAAGCAACATAAAAACCAAGTAAAAAGAGATTCTGTTACCTTAAATTCAGAATTGTTCAACTCACTAATGGCTTTTGAAGCCATTTCTACATTTCTAAAAGTAACAAATGCAAAGCCCTTGTTCTCATTCGAGTCTTTGCCTTTCATGAGTCGAACCTGTTGTCACAAAAGAATATGAAATTTGCACTTATCTTTAGAAACATAAAACAAAAAGGTTATTCACATTTAATAATGCAGCTTACCTCTGTAACTTCTCCTATGGACTCACAGAAACCTTTTAATTCCTCCCCAGAAGCATCATGTGGAATGCTGCCAATGTAAACTTCAGAACCGTGCGGAGGAAGAGCAAGAAGTTCAGCATATTCCTTTCTCTCATCCTCATCTTCAACCTTTGCCTCATCAGCACTACGGTTTTTCTTGAAATCAGCTCCATGGGAATTATTAGGATCTTCATCCTCTACTTCTTCCTCCTCAACCTCTTCTTCTTCCTCCTCTTCCTCCTCCACCTCTTCCACTTCTTCTTCCACCTCTTCTTCTATTTCTTCTACTTCCACTTCTTCCTCTACCTCTTCATACTCAACCTCTTCATCCATTGCCTCCTCAGGATCATTGTCTCCATCAAGATCAACCTTTTCATCAGATTCAACTGGATTTTCTGGTTCATTTGGCTTTTCAGGTTCAGCTGGCTTAGCAGCCAACGCTACATTTGTCTTCGCTCTTGGCATCTTATGTATATAATAAAATAAGCTTGCAAGGCAACTGTGGAGAAGGCACAGAGGCCAGAAGAATTCATGGGAAGAAGTACCCACATTGCGAAAGGAGGAAACAAAATGAAAGGCCAAAAGGAGTTGAAAAGCATTAATCTATTGAACCCATTTCATAAGATAAGACTCAAGGGGGTTGCAAACTGAAAGAGTTTCTATAAAGGGACAATGACAACATAACAAAAACTCATAGACAGATGATTTTTGAATGATAACTATAAGGTTCATGAAGTTGGTGCAGAAAATCAAGAAACCAATTTCCTGAATATGACTGCCATCCAAAAAAAAATTAGGCAAGTTTAAGCCTTTCTTCATTCCACAGGTGTACTTTACCCCCGTTATAAAGTATGAAAAAGAAATAGCATATAAGAATTAAGATATGAGTTACAGATAAAAGAATAATATATGGTGATAACTATGATCCTTCACGAACATGCAAGGTGACGCAACAAAGTGGTAACAAAGAATCGCTCAAGTTCTATCTAGACTCATGCAGATATAATAGGAAAATGACTGCTGCAATAAAAAGCAGAATCAAACCACAATATGTGCAATCTGACAAAAAATGCCAGTTCCAAATAAACGTACCAATCGGAGCAGCTTCCTGCAATAAATTGACAAGGGCAGAACAATTAGATAAAATTTATAAGACCAATATATTCAATCATAATTTAGGAGATTTCCTCACTAACTCCACAAAGATAGAACTAGAAGTTTCACTAGTCACCAAGAGTTATGCAACAGATGACACATATATTAAAGAAAACCAAATTTATCATCTTCAAGCAATAAGAGTATAAACATGACAAAAGTGTGGGGGTAAAAACTATCATCAATAGTAAGTTTAGCAATGCATAAAAGGAAACTGCCTACAACAGCTTAAGAAAGTATTTATATTGAATCTTTAACCATATAAAATGCTAGAATCTCCATGCATCTAAAATAGATGTGGTAACCCAAAAGATAACTCAAGAAACATGGAATTAAGTATACATTCATGCTTTGAAGGCATAACCACTCATTTCCTTAATGCATTTTGACATTTTCGCTTCTCTTCAACCTTCAATGTTTCCTTCTTGTTTTTCTTTTTCTTTTTCTTTTTTAACTTTCTTTTTCACTTCTTTTTGCATTTTACTGAAGGAAACAATATAGCTGTAACTTCTACCATTAACCTAATGCATTACAAATCCAGCCAAATTTTGAAAATCCTGCTATAGCAGAGGTAATCATATGAACAAACAGAAACAGGTACTCCAATCCACTAGCATTGACAATGACTATTATGCAAGTGTTGCAAACCAAATACTTTATGCAAATATTATAGATATTCTGCTATCCAAGAATAAGTTGCATGACCAGCAGACAATGCAACAATTAGAATTCCTTTTTCCCTTAGAAAGTGTTAAGAATTAACTAATTTACATTAACCTACGCCCAACCAGGTCGCACATACAACAGCCCCGCATTGGTCCACAACCAACTCATACAAGAAACCGTCAAAAATTAATCATTAATTTCATCATAACTATTACGCTATTTCTAAGAAACGGAAATAATGTAGAAATTCTTTTTCGTACTTGCTCATTTCAGCAATGATAAACTAGCAAGATAAGCCCTAGAAAGAAAGAAAGAGAGAGTACCAACAAAAAGCTATCTGCAATAGTAATTTTCCTCTGGTTCAAGTGCGAAACGAGGCGAAAATGGGAAGCTTGATTCTGAAATTAAAGTGTTGCGGGGAAAGTACAAAATACTGAAAGACTGCTTCTTTACGGTCTTCTTCAAGGCCTCGTTGCAGAGCATTGAAACTCTAGGCAGTGACGATCAGCCAAAACAAAACGAAAAATAAAATAAAATAAATAAATATAAATAAAAGCCCTAGGCCTTTTGCCCTTTTTTATGACTTTTGTAGGGATTTTGAGAATTTCTTTATCGATTTGGGGCTCCGCACGGATATCAATTTCATCAGAGTCCAAAATGGATGTTACTAAATGGGGCTTGAATACTTTTTTGTTTTACTGCTTCACCACCTCCACGGCATGCATATATGCAAGATATGCACAAGGGTATTTTAGAAAGAGTAACATATCCTGATCAATAGTTTTTTATTTTATTTTTTGGTGGAAACACATCATGAATCAACAGATTGTAGATATATTGACTTATGAAAATTGTAATTTGAGAAACAAAATCTTTTGATTTTTTTTGCACTGTTGCCTTAAACTTTCTCTCCATTTTGCAGTTTCAGTTCCAACAAACAAAAAAGTTAACATCAATTTATTTTTGTTAACGGCTACATTGTCAAAATTATAATTAAGGTGCTTTTTGATAACCATTCGTTTTTTATTTTTGTTTTTGAAAACCAAAAACAAAGTAGCATTTAGTAACCATTTTTCATTTTTTTAAAATAAAAATATTTTTAAATTTTTTTTATTTTCAATTTTCGATTTTCGATTCTTTTTTTTTTGCATGTAACAGTGTAAGACCAAGACATCTCGGATCAGGCCAAGACCCAATACTGTCTATACAGACAATTCTAATACAGGTACTATCCGGTTAAGGCTAAATCATAGACTGTTTGGAAAGGCAGAGACCATGGACTGATAGGACAAGATCAATCCCATGGATTGTTAGATTGAGGTTGGTATTTGATACTGCCCCGATAGGGTTGGAACTCCATATCATTTGGAAGGGGGCCAAAATCCTAGACAGTCTAAAAAGGGCTAGGACCTGGAATTGCTCTGTCTTGGATCTTGTCCAAATGCGGCGGGACTTCGGATCACCCGAAAGGGGTTGAAACCCATGACAACATGTTCGTGGCCAGGACCCTAGATTGCAAGGTAAAGATCAAAACCCCAAACCTCCTTAACAAGGCCGAAACCCTAGATCGCCTAGTCGAGGTTAGGACTCAACGCTGAGACCACTAATTGCCCATACGCGGTCAAGATCTTGGAGCGCCCAGTGGGAGCCGAGACCATGGACCATCAGAGTGAGTTGGAACTCCAGACTATCTAGATAAGACCAAAATTCGAAATTATCCGGATGGAGTTAAGACTCCGAGGTGCCCGTATAGGAGCAAAACTTGATTTTGCCTGGATATGTCCAGAACAAGATACCATCAAGCAACACTCCAATGTGAATTTATATAAATTTTATTTGTAAAATTTTTAAAAAAATATATCTTTTTTAAACTATAAACAAAAATTAAAAATTAAAAACCAAAAATAAAAACTGTATATGTTACCAAATGGAAACTAAAATTGAAATACTAAAATAATTTATGGCTAGTGATGCAAGAAGCCTATTAGTATTTTGTTGAGGGGCCTTTGAATATCAATAATAAAAGTGCATATTTTATGTATATTTTATTTTTCCAATTTCTTTAACTTGACTTAATTATATCCTTGTATTATAATTATATCCTTCAACTTTCGTTAAATATTACAAAGGGCAACTGAAACATAGATCAAAATTGAGCAAGGTTTTTTTCAATTTTTTCTTACTACCATATTAAATTTTTTTCATATGTTATCTGGACATGTTTTGTTAAAGTACAATCAACAATGTGTGCGTGTGCTTTTTTTTTCTCTCTTTTTTTTTTCACCCACAAGTTAGAACAATACCAAACTGATCATATCCCAATTAATAGCAGAACAAAAATCAACTCTTAGTAAACTATGATCACCTCCCTATGTATATGAATATCATGATGTAACAAAACAATATGGGCAATTTACCAACAAACGACAATGTATTTGCAGCTCTTACAAGCCTTCAACTTTCTTTCACGAAAAGTAGAAAAATTGGAAACTCACTGTAATTTCTGTATAAGTTGGCAATCTCGAGAGCAAGTTATTAAAACAATTGATAACTTGTTTCACCGATGAGAATGGAACTCTTCAATGCTCATAGACCTGAGATTTTGAGCAAGAATTCACTCAACCTTGGTAGACCACTTCACTTGAAGCGCCTTGACAGTTGCAGTGGTCGTACACTCTTCCTGTACTTTTAGACTTTTGGATCAATTAGTTCTCAACACAATTTTACTTCATATATTCCAAAACGCTCTGTGTGACATCTTCAAGGAAGGAAACAAAACCCATGACACTAGTCAGACCACTTCCATCGACGTCTTGTTCCTCAATGAGATAGTTCTCAAAAGGGGTAGCATCATCCTGACCTCCCCGGATAAACATAAGTTTCGGAGTTATACATCTCTGTTGCTTTAATTTGTTGATTGTACTCCGCAGCAGACCTGAAAAGGAAAATCCAGTTCATATTATACGAGAAAGCAAAAACTTCATTTTTCAAACTACCAAATTTCATCTCCTTTCTAGGAAATTAAGAACTAGAAGAAAATGTCTACTCACAATCATGGGGTGGAGGAAATGGAAGTGTTGGGTCTGCCGTGGAAGAATAAAATACTATCAGAGTTGTAAATGCATCGAGGAAAAATATTGGACTACCGCTGGTAATCAGTGCAGCACGACTTAATGAGTGGCGTGGATATGCTTGCTTATCTGGAGTAGAATATGAGGTCAGCACAGGATACACAGCCCGGTGAAGGGAACTTGGTTCCAATGCACTGCATTGCAATTTTTTGAAAAAGAATCACACACTAGAAATCTCATTATAACAAATAACAGAATATCACATTGCACAAGTATAATTCAATAACTAGAAAAATATAAGATAAGCAACATTTAAATGCATAACAAAATTTCTTTCTAGAAAACTATATAATATCTTCACTTCCTAAGGCTATGCTTGGAACTCAGAATTTGCAATGGAAAATGAAAACCAAAAAAAATAAAAAACAAAATAGAGGAATTAGTTTTCCCTTGTTTGGTAAAGAAAAAAGCGGTGAGGAAAAAAAATACAATAGAACTTTAAGCGCAAAATCTGGCACTTTTATGGATTTTAGTTTTCCAAACTGAGAGGAAAAGCAGAAAAAAGTTGGGGAATCACGTGTTTCTTCAATTTCACTTTCTCGTGCTTCTCTCTCACAGCTCCTTTGTCTTCTCCAGCACAAGACTATCTACTACACGTAGAATAAACATATTCCCTTCTAAATCATCTATTTCGCATCAGTTTATTGAACATTTCCTGCCAATCTGATCAATTTCTGAGCTACCAATTATAACTGGTTTTTACTGTCAACTCCTTAATTTTCTAATTTTATTTTTAATTCTTAAATAATTTTTTATTTCCAAAATTACTTTTTCTTTATGATAAATCTAAAATTTGCAAAGATTCCTCTGTTGCCAAATTAATTTCTGAATATGCTTTATTTTTTCCTCATATTTTTAGAAAAAGCCTGTTTGGCTACAGGGAAACTTCCATTGACAAAAAACAAAAAAATAATAATAAGAGAAAAACAAATGAAAACAGCGATCATATTAGAGAAAAAAAAAACATTGAAAAACATCTTCTAGAAAAAGAAANAAAAAAAAAAAAAAAAAAGATAAGTTGAAATTAAAACAGTAAAATCCTGTGTTTTTTTTATTTTATTTTCAACAACCAAACAAGAGAAAATTTAGTAAGAAAATTCATTTTCTTTCTTTCTACATTTCCTTATCTAACCAAAAATGAGAAAACATTTGTTTTGTTTTTTTTCTGCCATCTTTTTTCCCTTTCTTTACGTCCCACTTTTTTCCTTTCCATTTTCCTAGCTCCAAACATAGCCTAAAGCGAACACAGAAACGGACAACATAATATCAACAAATGCATAATCCTGGTCTTATAGTTCCTAGTGATTGTTAGAACATTCTAACACCGTGCAGGGCAATAATTTACTTATTCCAGTTTGAGCCCGATACCTGAAAAGGCACTGAAGGTAGATTCTGTAGTCAGGATGAACACCTTCTTCATGAAAACGAAGCAGAGGATTTCGAAGCAAAGCAAAAACTAGGCGAGGTAAATGCTGCAGTTGTGGGCATTGTGAGAATGCAACATCAACCTGAGAAGTTATCGAACTTCCATTCCTGTACTGAACAAGTCTATAAGCATCATTGTACTGAGCTGTGAGGATTACTAGCCAATCATGAAGCAACATCCTACCCTCCCGAACGCCTTGCTCCAGTGAAGCTACTATAACCTATAGGGTTTTAAAAGAGGTATAATCAGCAGATAGTAAGAATGTTATGTAGTAAGATTAAGAATAGCAAATCAGAAAATAAATACTAAAATTTGAACCATATGAAACTCCAGCAGTGTCATATGGTTTACATGCCATTGAGTTAACAATTAGGAGGTTTTCTGTAGGGCAACTGTTTATAAACGAATACTGAGGACTGATCCTAGGGGCCATCATTTGTGTCTATCATCTATGCACTCAGGAGCAAGACTGAGATTCTCTGAACTTTTTGTTTATCTATAGTTTCACAAAAATATCATTCATCTTTCCTTAAATTGATTTACAGTGATGATGAACAAGAAGCTTCAATACCAAACTGATGCAGGACAGCAAGAGAGAAGGGGAAGAGAAAGAGAGGAGAGTTTAGGAAGAGAATTCAACAGCTTTATTCAATAATCATTTTTGTCTATTAGGTTCTAACTGGCCCTATTTATAAAAACAACCACTTGAAAAGGGAAACTGATAAAATTAAGAAACTGAATAATCCCTAATAAAATCTCATAATATTCTAAATTATTAAAATCCTAATAAATCGCAATAATTATTTTCTTATTCTTCAACATATGGAGATAAATTTTTACAACACCTTTATCAGAAACGAGAGAAGAAGAGGTGGAAAATTTTGATGTCCTAGTTCTTTTTATGTGAAAGTATATAGTAAATCATGCCGAACAACGGCTGTAGTAATTGATTTCTATTTTTTGATGCACCTCTATTTTCATGGTGCAGTCTAGTTGAACAAGGTTTCTGTAACTTCGTACATGATTCAGCCGCATAGAGAGGTCTAGAAATTACCAATCAACTTTCATAATATACTAATCCAAGTCAGAGAAACAAAACAAGCAATTAGCTTAGAAATCAACTGAAAAATAACATGCTAGAATATTATTGAGCCTCAAGGCTAAACTAAAGACAATACCACAACACCAAAATCAATGGTGTTAGGGAGGTCATTCATAAAATTACCTTGTGAACAAGTAATGATAAAACCACCTCGTGTTCAACACTGTCATAGAGTTCTGCAATGTTTTGAGCAGTTCCAAATTGCAAAGTTCGAATTCTTAGCCGACGCTTAAGGGAATGCTTGCCCCTGCATAAACATTCGTAAACTCATCTCGAAATTTCAATCTTGGCATCCCAATAGTGAATATATTTGGAAAGTAAGAATAGTTATAAGAAAGAGAAAAGACCTAATGATATGATGGCAACACGAGGAATAAAAATAAATAAATAAATAAACAGATATAAGATTGAACAGTTTGGAGAGTAAACTGTTGCACAAAATGGATGGTTTCCCAATTTGAGCAATTTAGAATTGTGTTAATATTATGCAGATTTTCACTGTGATTTTTCTTCCTCTTATACATCAAACAACAGTGCACTCAACCAAGGTTAGGTCTTCCAAACACATACAAAAACCCAAAACCATGTCATATAGAACCAGACAAGAATTTGTTTTCGAAGATTCCATATAACTAATTTTGAGATTTAGTTCAATACAATGAGCACATCCCCCCACCTCCCCCTCTTCGCTTCATGCTAAACATATTACTATTCAAAATAAAGTCAAGAGCTATGTCCAGAGCTTCATCCATATAACTTATTGATACAGAATATAAACTCAAGTCTAAACAAATTGGAAATAAATATTCAAACAAGTTGGTTGTAGGGTCCATGTTTATTGGTCTGTAGCCAAAACACACATGAGGTAGGCCATTTGACATGTAAAAAGGCAACTTTTTGAAGAGATTAATATGTCAAAAAAGTAAGGTTCATACCACAAAGCTCTGAATTTCTTACACTTCAAAATTAAGTGGACTGGGACCTTATTCTATGGAAATTAGGTAATTGCTCGTCACGCTCAAAGGTCTTCAAAAATTTAAAGTGCACAATTAGTTGGAACTAGAAGTGGAGGTGAGACATTTAAAGCGAGTTATGTGGCAAAAGCAACTGGAAAAGCAGATTCTATAAAATGCTGCAAGCATAAAAAAATTTATGAACTAGCGTCACCTATTTGAAGAAACCAGCGCTGCATTTGAAAGCTCCTCAGGGGGCACAACAACTGTGTATTGAAATGCAATCTGTATAACAGGAGGTTCCGTTCCATTTCTGCAAAAATATCATACTCCTGTAAATTGCTCCACTTACTAAACAATAAATGCTGTGCAATGTCAAAATCCAGTCATCCAGAAGAAGAAAGTAAGAATATTAAAATAAGATAATGTAGCATCAGGTAAGAAAAAGATGTGATCAAAGTTGGTACTTGGTACCACTTTTAAGAATGTCACCATTCCTTGTTACACATCCATTATTTTGATAAATGTTATGGGCATGACCTTAAACATATTAAACCATAATATGATCTTTAGCTAGATTACTGAAAATAGAACAGCTTGAATGTGAAACAACATAATCATCCAAAGCTATAGATAGAATAATTGGGATGGTGATACTTGGATTCATGGGGGAGCCAAATTCAAGCAGAAAAGAATCAGAAATAGTGTATAAAATATGCTGGAAACAAATTATTGTGTGATCATAGATAAGTCTGATATAATCAAAGTATCATAAGGAATTTATAAAAAAAATAACGATAAAAAATAAAAAAAAACCATGATAGTGATGCAAAGCATTTTCTACCTCGAGAAACCATTGGTGTTTGCAAACTCAAAGTCATATGCATATGTGGCATAAGAATCACAACAAATAATGTGCTGAACATTCTCATATTGTGGATCTGGGAAGAAATGTCCATACTGCAAAATAACAAAGGAAATATAATAAAGAAAAAGTATAATTATAAATTGCAATGATAAAGTAACATGCTACACTTACAGAATGGCCAGGTTTAAATTCAGAAGATGTCCTCAATCGCATGATACAACCAAAAGCATATGGTCGACTTAGCATCCGATAACTGCAAAAAAGTACACATCATTGTGTCATAACTTAGACTTAGAAAGTTGAAAAGATGATATCAGTCATATCGATGGAATATAAATAAGTTATTACTATAGCTTATTAATAAAACATTTGACCATTGCAGAAACTTTTTACATATAAATACACAACTGATTGCAATTTTCATACAAAATCGAATTAAAAACATCTGGCCTGTCCATAAAAGTAGTTTATCTTCCAATAAAACTTGCCAAATAATGCCATTTCAAACTGATAAAAGAATTATGCTATAATTCCTATAAACTACTTACATGTCCTGAGGAAGGGTTGAATCATCAGTATTTGAGTAGAAGAACAATGAGCCTCCACTTTCTATACTAAGAAACTTTAATGACGCCAAGTCTGTATACTCGTTGGTAACAGCAAATATGTCCACACACACACCTGATTGAACAGCGATGGCAGCCTGTAAAATATTTGTCAATACTTACATTGAAAAAAGACATACATAATATAATAGACATACTAAGATCAAATTACCAGATCTTTGTAGAAAGGCGTCTGCTCAGGAAGCAAAGCACGGTCTGCATCCTCTCCTTTACTAGCATATTGTTCACCATATCGCCTTGTATCAAGCTGCCCAGCTCCATAATCAGGAGGGCCAGATAGAAAAGCAAAGACTCTAGCTGCAGTTTTGTTCAAAGGAGTTAAGAACCTATACCGTGATTTTTAAAATTACAAGATAGAAAAGAACCAAGTTAAAGTAACACTAAAAACTGAGCCTCTACATTTTTAATATCTTAATGACGGAGTAATATGAGTTTGAAATTCATCATACATACCTAATGCAAATGTGCTTCCATATTCTGATCCAAGATAACTAAAAAGGGCTTCCATTGACACCCCAAAACCTCTTCCACCCAACAAAATACCATCCAGTCCTTGAACTGCTCCTGAGGTTCTCTCCCATGAAGTTGTTGGTCTGAGAGTTTCAAGAGCAGATGCAATACGGTCTTTACAAGTTTCTACCTATGACAAATTTACCAATTCAAGGCCAGAAAGATAAATAGTTTTAGAGAAACCGTGATTTTGGGTACTGAAAAAAGAAACCATAATAAGACAATCAGTCATCGATTGTAACATTTGCATTAAAGAAAAATGAACCCCATGACTGACATACTGGAGCCAAGAATTGAAGCAAAGACATGACATCTTCAAGGTCAACTGGTAGGGTGCCCTCTGCATCAGGGGGAATGAAAACATTCTTTACAACTGGTATAGGCCCTTGCACATCATACAACCCCAGTTTGTGGCTGAAAGTAGCAAGCCCAAACAGTGAACCAGGCCCAAGAGCTGTGATAAAGATAAGAGAATTTAACCTACTGAGAATATGCAAGAAAGCAATCAAAGCATCATATTAAGTTTTAATCTAAAAAATTACCAACCTTCTAGAGCAGCCAGAAGTGCACTTTTAGTGAGTTCCAAAAACTCTTCTGAGGCTGCAGTTAAATCCAGAAGGAAGAATGGGTAATATATTTTTCTTTAAAGTAAAGAACACGCCTTAGTTTCAGGCTCCAACAGAAAACATATTATACATGTTAGAGAGAATAGAGAAATAGCAAAATCTAACATATAGTTATTCATTGATTAAGAAGCTCCTACATCTAACTTACCCTAAGTATTTCACTCCACTTAAACTAAAGCAATTTCCTTGCCCAGCATGGAACAAAATAACAGAAAAACAAAACAACCTTGGTAAAAATATCATTCAGTTGGCTCTCCAACTGCACATGTGGAATAAAAATGTTTACCATTCAGTCTTAGATTTATACACTCATAAGACATAGGATTGCCAACAATGCGCTGTATCTCGATCACCATAGAACATATCCATGGGTTCTTTGACCTCAACTCCAAATTCAGACATTAGATTCTTTATCCACATAAGTTCTGTTGTGTAAGCATAGCATGATATTCAGCCTATTAGTAGACCTAGCTCTAATTTTGCTTTACTCCTCCAACTCACTAGATTCCTCCAACTACGGTACATTAACCCTTAGTTATAATCCTATAAATGGATGAAAGGGACAAATAATCATAGGTTCATAATCTCAATCTTAGCAAGAAATAAAAAAGATCCAACATGAAATGGGAACCTTTCTTGTTAGCCTCTAGATTGTCTACACATTAGACTCTCGTCAACCTAATATAAAAAGAAAATTAAAACCACCTCAAATAGATAAGCATAGTAATCAATCAAAAAAATCTTACAAGACAAATCAACCGCCG
Organism: Ochetophila trinervis; assembly: GCA_003254975.1. Taxonomy (NCBI): domain Eukaryota; kingdom Viridiplantae; phylum Streptophyta; class Magnoliopsida; order Rosales; family Rhamnaceae; genus Ochetophila; species Ochetophila trinervis. Next base: position 9,378 of record QANX01002732.1, on the reverse strand, counting down.
CAACATACACCGGTCGAGGTTGCATTGCTTCATCCGACCCATCCACTGCATTGCAGCAATAAACACAATTTAGTTAGATTATACTCAAACTTAGAAATTCTAATTCCACTATTAGAAATTTTCACGGCGACCAAACAGACGTAGAGAAAAATGAATAGGGAGAAAACCTACCAGGAAGCTCGAGATCTATGAAGGAGGACATCATCTCGGCACAGGACTGAGGGTGAGAGTAGCGAGCAATGGCCTTGGAAGAGAGGCCATTGGGTTGGCCACAGAGGGAACAAGTCCAGCTCCATTGGTCCAGCTCACAGTACGTGTTGAAGTACGCCCAGCAACTGTCGCAGCGGGGCAAGAGATCGCCGTCCGATCCGTATACCGGCGATTGTCCGTTCTCGTCCTTGGCGGAAAACGGCGTCACCGTCACGCCCCATGGCAACCCAGAGCTCTCTTGCGCGTCTGGGTCTATCGGGAACCGCGAGACCGTCGGTCGAACCGCCATCTTGGTTTTTTCTTCTTGGTTTTTCTCGGGAAACAAACGGTTGATGGAAAGTGGACTGAAGGGCGTGCAGGTTAGATGGAGTAACTAGTGCAGCGCAGGTTAGCAACAGGGATTGCAGTAGGACGCCACATAGGCTGGGCCAATGGTTTTCTTCCACGTCAAAAATGAGTAGCTTACATGTCATTTCCTGTAAGATTAGAGCATTGGTGTTCTTTCTATTGAAGTCTACGTGTCAGAAGAAATAAAAATCATTTTGTTTATGTGGCACAATGTTTATTTAATAGACAATGTCTATTTAAAAATGATCTCCAGTGGTTGTGTTCAAAATAAACTAAAACTTATCTAAAAAATAATTAAAATTAATAAAATAAATAAAATAATGAGTTAGACTGTCTAACAGACCTTCTAGAAGTAGACAGTCTTCTAGACATTTTCTATTTTTTTTTTATGCCACATCAGCTTAACAGACTATTTAGACAGAGCCATTGGAGGAGATTTTTATATCAGTCTGTCTATTTATCTTATGTAGCAAAGATTTTTGAAAAATAAAAAAAATCATTGAAAATGCTCTTATGCCATTTCAGATTACAATGGCAAAGCATACATCATATACGCTTGGATATTTTCCTTCTGGATAATTAGAATAAATGTATTACCAAAAAAAAAAAAATTAGAATAAATGAGGAAATTTTATTTTTTGATTTTGATAAATTTCAAAAATCACCCCTTGTACTTTCGCACATGTCTCAGTTTAGTCACTATACATTTTTTTTACGCAATTTCCTCCTTGTACTCTCAGAATGTCTCAAGTTAATTTTTCTTTCAACAATTTCTGTTAAATTTGGATGAAAAATTACATATGACATGCACATGATTTAAGCATGAGTTTTAAAAGATATTGTTTGGCTTTTAGAAAAAGATTTAAACCGTTTATCAATAAAGCATACCCTAGAAATGATGATCAAAGATTGTGTTTAATATAATTAAGTGTTCTACAATTATCTCGATCCATGACACATTTGATATGCATTACTATGCGCTTAGTTGCTAAACACTTGGCAATATTAGTTTAGTATTGTGCAATGTTTTAAACACTTGATATGCTCATTCAACCCCTCGGTGAGCATACTGTGCAGCTTAGTTTTAGTATTTGATATGCTCTTTCGACACCTTTCTAGATATTTTTCAGCTTTTTAATTGGCACCATAGCAAGTTCATCTTAGTTTAAGTTGACAATTTTGGTGTGATCTTCTGGATATTTTAGAATAGATGTAATTAGAGAAGGTGAATCAGTTGTGCGTATTCTGTTAGTTTATGGTTCAAACTACAGTTTTTGAAAAACCATAATTAAGGACATTTTTAAAATATTTGGATGAGAGAATTTGGTATGCAATGGTTAATGGTTGGAATGCTTAGTTGTGCACTCATGTGGATTAGTGAGCAAATGAAAAAATAACTTTAAGTGGAAGGAAATCCAATGGTCTGAATGCCATATTTTGCGTTTTGACTGCTGATGAGTTTATAAAAGTTTAGATATATGTGAAATAGTTAAAGAAGTTTAGGATATATTATAGTTAACTCATGAAGTTAATGCATATATGAAGATGTCAAAACTTTAGATGTTGACCACTAAACATAAAGACGAAGAAAAATAAAATTTTCTTTGATTTTTATGCCAGAAGATTCTTGAATACAAGCTTGTTAGCAAAATCTTAAAATCACTACCAAAAGTTTTCAAGCCAAAGTGACTTCCATTAAAAAAACAAAGACATTGAAACTATGAAGATTGATGAGTTAATTGGGTCACTTGGAGCTTTTGAGATAAACATTGACCTACCTAAAAAGGAAATTTTTGGCATTCAAGATAATCAGTGAATAATTATAGAATACTAATTCAGATGATGATGAGCTTGAACTTGAGATGACACTCTTTGTAAATATTTTCATAAAAATATTGTCATAAACAAATATATATTGTTTATATTGTCATTTGATGATATTTATATTTTTTTAATAGTAAAATATTTATCTATTGTGTTTAATTATTACATCTTATTATATATATTTATTTATTTTAGCTTATATATTAATGTATAAAGTTTAATATATGATACATGTTTAATTGGCGGTTTTGAGATGTACTATAGAGGTGTAAAATTACTAAAAGGCTTCGGTATGAAAATGTTATATATTTAAGCCTAAAATAAACCTGCTAATAAAATTTTAAAGTTTTGACTCAATTTTTTTTAAGAAAAAAACACTAATTAGTATAACTATATCCATTATGAGAAACCAAACCAATGGTTTTGGTTTGAGTTGGGACTTCTGATGAATGGTTTTGGTTGGATTAGCATTAAAGCCTAACTAAATAGTTTGGCTTTTTTTTTTTCTTTTTCTTTTTTCAAAAACCAAATTAATATGGACCATTCTCACTCCTACCCGTTAAAGTTATGAAAAATATGCGTGGCTCTTAACAGTAGAGAAAATAAAAAATTTAAAATAATCAATTCGAGATGCATTAAAAGGACTATAATATATATATATATATAGAGAAAGTTAAGTTCAGATCTAGTTTACTTGATAGTTTTAAAATCAGGTCTACTGTTGCTAACCATTGGATCATATCATATTGACATAGTGCTATAATTTTATTCATTTAAAAAAATACAATAAAATTTTCAGACCAAAGTATTTCGAAAATACAATTTTTCTGGTATAGGTATGAATAACAAAAAAGTGAGNAATAATCTTTATAATAATAATAATAATAATAATAATAATAATAGAAGAAGAAGAACTGTAATCCATGAGCATTAGTTTGAGAAAATTTGATTTGAATATGGAATAATAGTTCTGGTGGTTAATCGGGGTTCCCAAATATAGGAACCACTATCTCCAATTACTAATTCAGTAACAGAAATTGTATCCCGATTATTGAATCTCTTTACTTGAGATGACCTTTCCACCAATAGAAGTCTATGTTTGTGCATTTTGGTAGCTAGTGCTTGGGGTTCCTTTATACCCCCAAACTCTCATTTAACTATAATATCTTTAATTTTAGAAACTTATAATAAATGGTTTAGAGTCGATCGTAGGATGGGAAGGTTATAACAACACCTATATACATATTGTATCTCATAAAAATTATTTTTTTCTCCTTTAATGAATAATAGAAAAGGGTCATATATGACAATTTCCAACTTGAGAATGCATGTCTTAATTAGTTGATATTTAATTAATTAATTAATCAGCAGTATCTGCTGAAATTCTTTCTGCGTCTTTTTTTTTTTTTTAAACATTAATTTATTAGATAACTACTGCTTCAGTGTAGACTACTGCGCGGAGAAGAATAGATAGGATTGATGTTTAGAATATTGGCACATTTGCACTTTAAATTTTATATAATTAATATGTATAATTTTATTAACCAAAAAAAAAAGAACTAATATAATTTTAACATTTGCATCTTCTCTCAAAAATATGTAACGGAACACGTGCTTCGCAAATTTTAACCACTATCTTCTCTTGAAATTCTTGAATCCATTGGGGGTTTTTTTATCTCAGTAAAAAATAATAAAGAAAAAAAGAAAACGCACGCAGAGGCTTCCTGATCCAGTCAAATAGCAAAAGAAGTAAGACAAAAAATCCAATCAGCTTACTCTGAAAGATTCAGAGAAACGACTGGGGCTGAAAATCATTCATTAACAGAAAACAAGCTCTGTAAGCTTTACAAAACAACTCTCTGTCTCTCGAATAGACTAAAAACAACGACTGCAGTTTAGATTAACGGTTACAGACCCTTAAAGAAAACAAAAGGAAAAGACATGAGAATCCTTGTTAAAAAAGAGACCCTAAGTTATCAATGAAACGGAGCGTATAACTAAAGGTAACATTTAGGACTAAGTCTTCATTTCTTCAACAGTGGTCGTTGTTGACTCCAGCACTTCCACTTCTGTATTTCTCTGAAAACTTTCCAAAATGCAGAGCCCATAGCAGCGTTTACAAGTCCAGTTCTGAATCCATTGGAAAGCTCATCGGCACCAGATTTCTCCTCCTCCAATTCCCCAGACAAGGAGCCTATGAAATTACCCCAATCTTCGTCGGAGAAGGAAGAATCCGAAAACAAAAAGACATTTTTACCCCCATGAAATAAAGTCATTTGCACAGCTACACATTTTTAACTAAGCATGCACGCTGTCAAGATTTTATTAGTTTAGTGTCCAAAGTATAAAAAATAAATTTAAATATAACGTAAAAGTTCAAAATGCAAATGAATATCCATATATTTTATAATTGCCACAGTAGCTTGTTGAATGGGTTTTTAAGCTACCTAACTACATATAGCTTCTAAAAGTAGATTTTGCATCTCAGAATCTAATCTGTATACTGCACACAATATATAATAGTCCCTCTCTCATTGTTATTCATTTTCTCTCCTTCCAAACATCACCAAAAGTCAAAAGTTCAATTATAGTTTCCTAATTATGCAAACACCTACACAAATCATATATATATATATATAGAAATTGATTTCCATCGAGTTAATTAATTTCATAGTGATTCTTTTCAAGTACAGAGAGATCAGGAAAATTAAGCAGCAGGAGAGAAAGCTTGAGGGAGGTTTTTTCTTTTTCTTTTTTAATAAATTAAGAAGGGAGATTTTAGCACAGGATGTGATCAAATTCAGTGGCTATTGCTAACTGATGTCAAATCATGTGGAGCACAGTGCATATTTATTTTCTTTTTCAAACATTTCTACTGTTGATTTAGTAGAGGACAATCTTCTAGTAGTATTCTGGCAAGTACTGATAAATTTAAGTAAAACTAATTATTTTTAGTAAATTTTACAAGTTTACTAATTTGTATTTTAAATAATATTCCAATATGTATTTGCTGATATGATGGATAAAGTGATTGCACATATTCGAATGGAAATGGACATTGAAATATTGGAAAAAGTAAGAAGTAAAGAAACCTATGTTATAAACACAAAATATATATACATATATATTGGATTTTTGTTTTGGTAACCTATATATATATTTTGGATGTTCCCAAGAAAACACTCAATTAACATAGCAAAATAATTAGCTTTTCTTTTTTGGGCAAAGAAAAACATAGATTCTTTTTTAACCCTATAAATAAAGGGTTTTGGGCTTCAGAGCTAAACAGAAGCATTTTCCGAAGACGCTTAGAAGCCTAGCTAAGTTAGGTGTACGTATTCAAAATCTCTCTCAGCTTTCTTAATTAACAACCTAGTTAGTTTGTATGGCAAAGATAAGTGATCCTCTTGTTCTTGGGAGAGTGATAGGAGATGTTGTTGATTCATTCTCTCCGAGTATTAGAATTGCAGTGACTTACAGCTCCAACAAGAAGGTCTATAATGGCCATGAGTTATTTCCTTCCTCAGTTACCATCAAGCCCAAGGTCGAAATTCATGGAGGTGATCTCAGATCCTTTTTTACTCTGGTATACCTACAAACTACTCTCTCTTCATTTCCAACTTCATTATTTTTCTTTAATTCATGTTTTTTTTTCTATATCTCTTTATCTCTCTCTATATATATGTTTAAAATGGTAGTAAACATATTTTTAACTATTTAAGTTAAAAATAAATGGACTCATTTAATATATATTTAGAACTATAAAATTATATGTATTTGACATGAAATATTGAATATATAACATGTAATTTAATAGTTTTAAATAATAATTGCAGGTCATGACTGATCCAGATGTTCCTGGTCCTAGTGATCCATACCTGAGGGAGCACTTGCACTGGTACACTCAGACCATTATATATTCTCCAACTCCAACAGAAGTTTTTGAGATAGAAAAGATATATATATGTTATGAAAAAAGAAAATGACAATGATTTATGATAAATGACAAAAGTTTCGTTTCACGTGACTTTTATTTAGTAAAAGTTACAATTAAGCTGGAGAATTGAAAGTAGTAAAAGTGGGATAAAAAGATTAATTAGCATCGATTTTGATTTACAGGATAGTGACAAACATCCCAGGCACAACTGATGTCACGTTTGGTAAGGATAAGTTATTAATAATAGTGAAATTAAAATATATATATATATATACATATATAATGAACTGATATATAAATTGCAGGGAGGGAGGTGGTGAAGTACGAGATGCCAAGGCCAAACATAGGGATCCACAGGTATGTGTTCCTACTGTTCAAGCAGAAAAGCAGGCAAGCCGAGTCAGTGTCAATTCCTCCTTCGAGGGACCGATTCAGCACTCGCAATTTTGCTCAACAAAACGATCTTGGCCTTCCCGTCGCTGCTCTCTTCTTCAATGCTCAAAGGGAAACTGCTGCGAGAAGACGCTAATTAATTAACCCTTCATTAATTAGTACCCTACCCTATGCTCACCTCCCATCAGTACTCATCTATGTAGCTCTATATTATATATATATATATATATGTGTGTGTGTGTCGATCCATCTACGACTCTCAGCTGAATCTGGAAATTGGAGCCTTCCATTATCTTGATTAATTAGGTGTCTAATTTTTATTTGCTTATTATGTACTGTGTTGTTGTAACTTGTAACTTGTTTTGCTTTTTCAGTCATATATATTTTAATTATAATAAAAAAAAGAAAAGTTAAACAACTTTTTATTTTTCAAGTACTAGCTAGTTTGCGCAAGGTTAATTGCTTGAAATGGGCACACACACACACATATATATATTTGCAAGTAGGTCGCAATATTGGGTTTTTTCTTTTTAAACACAAAAAAAATAATTCATAAAAGAGATTACAAAGAAAGATCACAGCCAGCAATCTCTGAAGCATAAATGTCAGTCAGTGATTCTGGCAAACAATTCAAGTTGTCCGAAGAAAACAAAAAATAGAACAAGCTTGGCAAGCAATTCAAATTGTCGCAACATTGGGTTTTGGTCCTTTTTTGGTGACACTTTGATAGTGGCTGCAGAGACACTATAAGTAGCAGCTCTCTAGTAACTAGTAAGGCCAATGCTACGAGTTATATATCTCTGCAGCATGATTCTTACCTATAACTGGTAACCCTTCCATTTCCATTATTTTCTAATTATATATATTAGCCCTTTCAATTCTGGGTCTTTTCACCACTTACATGTTTTGACTTATATGCCACCCCCTATCTTCCTACTGTTTTTATGATCATCCAAATAATTAGTAATTTGTAATTCAATACTTGCTATGTTTTTTGTTTTGTCCAAATTTAAAGTTTCACATTATACTATATATTAACTGTATAATACAGTAGTAATATTATATATATACCATTTATTTTATTACTATATATTAATTTCTTAATGATACCAAAAAAATATATAAGTTTCTCAAAGCTAGCTAGCTAGCTAATAATATATTCTCTGTTGAAGCAGGAGAAGAAGCCAACTGTTTTCACTTAAAACCAGATCATATTCAATTTTCATATTATATATATACTGTAATTTGTTACAAAATATATGTGTTAGACCGCTCCATAAATTCTATAACAAAAATATATATATATTTTTTAAATTTTTTTCAAAAAAAAAAATTAGCTTTTAAATTTATAGCATTTAGAGCTATTAAATTTAATATATATATATATTATACAAAACACAACACTCAAATATATTTCGGTGTTTTCATCATATTTTTTTAGCTTTTTTATAAACTTTTAAAATTTATAATATTTAATAAAAAAAAATGTATATGCTGAACTTTATAAACTTTCTAACATATAAATTTTATAGCAAAATTCTATATATATGAGTATAGCTGACCAGTTTTTTATTCTCTTTTTTCGTCAAACTAAATGTTTTTCTTTGAATTTAATAATGTCGGCTAAAGGAGGAGATATTGTGAATTCTTGTAGAATACAATATATGTATGTATGTATATATATAATATAGTATGGTGTCTACCACATTATAATCATCAAATCTGCAGAGTTGTACATAATTGATGGCTACAAAAAATTGTCATCTTTATAAAAATTTAGAAGATGGATTATTATTTTTTTTTTATCTGTTTAGATATTTACCTATACATTTTTAATTTTATTTTTTTTAAATTCATTTAAATTTTTATATATATTTAAATTTTTACATGGAACTATTAAATTTTAAATATATAATCATTAAAATTTTCAATTACGATACTATTAATTTTAAAATTTTAAATTAATAAATAGTAAATTTTTTATTTTATTTTATATTTTATCTGTAATAGTAATGATTTCGAACTCTATCACCACTGTGACTCCTAAAATGTCATTAAAAAAAAAAAAGACTTTAACAGATTTTTAAGTACAGATTGGGATGGAAATTTCAGTCTTGTTATCTTTTTTTTGGTAAAAAATTTCAGTCTTGTTATCCGGATGATAATATATACACATATATATGAGTTAAAATTACGGTCGACTTGCACTCTGAGAAAGTGAGAATTGAATGTTCAATTTATTTGTACAGATGGACAGAAAACTGAAATCTTACGGGTCATGTCCAGCTTCTGATCGAAAGTCGCAGAAAGCGAATATCCATATACATCATATATGTATACGTGTGTGAAATATAAGTGAGTGATCATTTAGATAATATCTTCCTATGAGAAGATAAGATCGTCTGAGTTAAACAGGCATGCACGGACACCCATATCTGCATATGCAATCGTCAGAAATCTCTTTTACTGTACTCCTCTTTATTTATGTATATATTTGATATATAACATAACATAATCATGCAAAATGGCGCACTGAATACATTAATATTTTCAAATATAAATTTCTTATAGGATTTTTAGTTTTTCCATATATTTGACATGTTTAAGTATTAGTTGTTACCTAGTAAATTTTAACATGATTTGTTAATACGATATGAACATGAATA
>QANX01002729.1:0-89351 GCA_003254975.1 Ochetophila trinervis | reverse complement strand
ACATGCAAAGGATTTTTTTTTTTTTCCTTGGCTAAACCAACGTGCTAGAGATTTAATAGTTTGAATCCACTATGAATAAATTATAGAATACAGCCAGATCTATGTTAGGTACTTCCCCTACCTTTTCCTTACTCTTTTTCATTTCCCCATGTTTGCCTTTTGAGTTTTACTTTTGTCCATAAAAACAGTTCAAAGACTTTTTTCCTCTTCCCTCTAACCTACATCTGTGTACTCTGTCTATTTAAATAACCAAGGCAAACCACTAAAGAGCCATTGAAGTAAGTGTAACATAATATTTTTTTAATGGAAAAAATATCCTATACATTTTTTGATATTTATTTTTAATTTAAATTATGTTTTGAAGTTTAAAATATTTTTTTATTGTTAATTATTTTCTATTAAATTTAACTGAAAACAATAAAATAGTAATAAAATTTTATTAAAAATCTCAAATATTATTTCAGAAGCCCTAATGTTATAATTTATAACCAACAATTTTGTTTAATTCATTTTCTTTCCTATGCGGCGTGAATAAAATACAAATATACATTTATATTGATAAAAGTGTTAAAATATTTAATAAAACAATCTTAATAAAATAATAATTTATAAAGAAAAATTTTCTTCCTCCTAATAATTTTGATAGATGATCATTTAAAAAAAATAAAAATAAAAACTTTTTTTAAAATTTATTTTACAAATTCTCTTGACGTTTCCATACATATGCTCTTCAAAAACTGCTTCGTTTATTTATCCTCTCTCATTTGCATTCTAGTTCTTAGACTCTACTCTTTCCCCTTTTTGTTTTATTTTTTATTTTCCTTTTCTATTTAATTTATGGAAGAAAAAAAATTAGAATTTTTTGGGTTTAGATTTTTATTTTTTTCTTGTGTTTTCTCAAAAAATAAGAAGATAATTGGGATAAAATAATTTTATTTTCAGATAATTGAGTTTTATTTATTTATATGCATATCGAAAAGTTCATCTTTTCTGTCTTGCCTTTTAGTGCCCAAGGCAAAGTGAACTCTCTCTTTTCTCTTTTTTTCCTCTTTATGTAGTGGTGATATCCTAGTGTGAGCTATACACAAGCCCTAACAACCTTCTAATGGAACAAAGTGAGAAGTGACAACACCACGAGGGAAATTCGGTCAATCACATTTGGACATCTAGCATACCGAATATAATTAGGTAAATAGCTTAAAATGACATATTTTATGCATATTCCTTCAATATCAAGATATATTCATTCTGGAATACTTGGCATCTCGTATTGCAATTTTCACCTGCTTCAAACAAATTTTGCAGCATTCCCTTGAAATTTTGCGACAACAAATCTAAAATCATATACATCAATTGTTGTAATATCAGATCTCAAAAGCATTAAAGGGAACCCCACAAGCAACAAAATATGACCCTTAAAAAAGAAACAATCATATTTTTTCCTTCATCCTAAGGACTAACATGATAATCTTGTTTGTATTAATGACTGGAAATTTTATTAGTGTCAAGATTGTGAAAGATGTGTTATATATCCAAGTAGAGTACAAGCATGCAAAAGGGTCAGTACATTTTGAACCACATCCATTTTAACTTTTCTAAAAAGATCAAGATGTGATAATGTGCATTAACATATGAAAAGAATGATCTACATCTACAAAATTAAAGTCCGTTTCAATGGACTCAGAACTGCTAAATAAGTTGCCAAAATTTACCTGATATGTATCTGGCAAGAACTAATTTCAACTGAACTTTCATCAGGTGTCATTAGAACATAAAACTTCACTTCTCAGTCGATTCCAGCATTTAAGCTAGCTTGAAGCTAATTTGGTGAAGACCCCCAACTTCATTCTTCACCAAGTGCAAAATTTTTAGGAAATTCAACAAGGAATTAACCTTGAGGCATTGCCATTCATGAACTGAAATGGGCAAAAATGAACTTTTGAAGCCATTGTTTCTATCTACTATGTGTTTAAACTGTACTTGTCAGAAGCTCTGCTCTTCTTCCAAGAATTGCATCTGAATCAACATTATTATGTTGGCCACTTGTAAGATCACTGGTGGTTGTTCTTGTACCAGGAAGTGGGAAGGGAGAGTTACTCAAAGTAATTATTCTGTCTTTTTTGGATCCATCTGAAGATTCCATGCTTGATAGTATCTGTTTGAGTTGAGACCCATGGCAGACAATTCGGCCCTTATTCCACTCCGAGAAAGAAAAGGATGATGACATATTGTCCTGCAGAAATGAAAAGGCAACCTTTGCAATAGGCATCTCTTGTGCGATTGGGCTTTTTTCAACCTTACCCCGTCTGGTTTACAAGAAACACATAACTATTAGTAAGAGAACTTGAGAATTATGCAAATTACTCGACCAATTTATTTTGATATTATATAGCAAAATGAATAAACTGATTACATATTAGGAATTTTGAAATCTAGAAGGTGTCATTTTATGGATTTCTTTTCTTTCTTCTTCTCTCTCTCTCTCTCTCTCTATATATATATATATATAACATATTTCCCTTCATTTTGGTCGTATATTAATTGCATCCTTAAATCATACACTGAACCTAGGATCCATTTCAGTCCCTTGCAGCCCACTTTTTTGAATTTTCAAATCTACTACAGTGGATACTAAAGCCATTATCTAGACAAGATCATAGTTTGATATAGGTGTAAGAGTAAGTCGATTCAAATTATAGCCAATGTTGATAATGTGTGGCTGTGAGATTTTAGGGCCTTGTTGGACTTTGAGTAAACATAGCTTTCTGCACAATTCTAGTCTTCAGGCTTAGCTACAGTAAAGCCTAGGCAACACAGCTCACTAAAATATGGAAGAATTTGTTTATGTTTATTGTCTATGGCTCAGAAAGAGAAAAGTTAATTAACCAAAACAAAAGAAATAGCAGCTTACACTACAACAACAGTTGCAAGATGAGGAAGATCTTCCCCATTCATGAACATATCCAATATATTGTTTAACCAAACTGAAAGTGCTGTATATGCACCACCTTCCCACATCCTGCAATATGTCTAATATCAAGATTAACACAAATTTGCATTAAAGGAAGACAACTTGGAAGATAAAAAGCTCCCTTCATACCTGTGCACATCAATAGACCACACGAGTTTATTTGTACGTAAAAGTTCAGGAAAAAGCCCCCGTTTTGTAGCTTCATTGAGCACTCTTGCAGCTCGCTCTTTCTGACCCAACCACCAAAGTGCCTCCAGAAGTGTGTTGTAGAATCTCATTCCCAGCCCACATCCTTCAGATTTTAGTTTGTCAAATACATACTCTACCATTTGCCAATTAGCTTCATCATCATAATCTCCCTTGATCATTTTCCCCATCACTTGATGAATATTTGATACTCTATTATTGAGCATCTCATTCAGCAACTTGTGGGCACCATCCCACCTGAAAGCAAGAACCTTGAGAGTTAAGACAAATCACTGCTTTCTTAAATTTTGTAAGAAAAGGTGTAAAATAATTTCTAACGAGATAAACAGAATAATAATTCCATTATGTTTGATAAGCATATTAATGATATCTAGACTAATGGTTCTGTTATGTTATTCTAATCCAAAGATCAACAAACTTCTTGACACTTCAAGAGATAAAAACTACTTCTGTACTGTCTAATTGGTTAAAAAGTTTCATAAACCATATGAGAATCTTTACGGTCTCTTGCACGCTATTGAAAACATGGACTCTTCACCTCATGACTTGGTGCAATAGGAAAAGGGGAGTGCTTTAACAATTGTAACTTAACAATATGTATATTTGACTGCCAAAATACATCAACATATACATAAACACAACTTTATTCATGACTCTAAAATTTGCTCATTCATTTTAAGAGGAAGCAAAGAAGTTGAGAAAATTGTTCAAGCGACATAAAATTGAAAGGGCAGAACATAGCAAAGGGATCATATACGTGCAAGGGTGGCAATTTAGATCATGATACAAAACACGACTCGAGAATGACCCGTTTAAATTGACCCGCATAACTCAAAATTGACAAGAATAAATTAAAGTAATGCACGAAAAGTTAAAATAATTTTAAACAATTTTATATTTTAATATATTATAATGTAATAAACTATCATAAATAATATAATAATAATAATATTTTATTTAAATGAGTTAGACAGGTAACCCATTTAACATGCTTTAGATAACGGATTGACATGAATGACACGAATTGCCATCCCTTTTAAGTTTGTCAGGAATTTATTCTGTAAAAGTAGAACTAAGAACCATTACCATACATTATTTCACAACTCAAAACCTTCATCTTTATTATATGTACCAATGTGGAAAATACCTTTAAGAAAGTAAGAAAAACAAAAACCATGATGCATTTCTAAATTCTCTTTAGGACATCCACCCAATAAGAATGATCAATACTTACTTGCACCATTGAATCGTAAACAAGGACTGGTCGTGGTTATTATTTTTTTTTTCTTTACAAATTTGAAAATATAGATGTAACTAATGTTAAATGCTTCTTTTACCAAAATAAAAATAAAAAATAAAATAAAACAAAACTTGATTATGGATAGTTAGGACTGCAAGCATATGTTATGAAGTGTTGACTTTATGTTCATCTTCAAATAAAAGGAAAACTGTTAGATAATTGAATAAACGGTTACCTGTCATTCCTTGCATAAACAGCAAGCATCATGCAATAGCACATGATACTAGGTAATATTCCCGAAGCTTTTAGCTCTTCGAAATGCTCCTCGCACTCATCAACAAGACCTGCAAAGCAGTAAACACTTAAAACTGCCTCAAGGGTCCGCTCATCAGGATCACATCTTGTTTTCTCCATCTCAACATACGCCTTCACAGCTTCTTCAAACCGACCTCCTTGCCTGAATGCTTCAATGATACCATTGAATGAATCAATATTCCTTGCAAAACCAGACTCTCCCATTCTGAACAGAATTGCTTCAGTCTCCTTATAGAGTCCACCTCGAGCAAATGCATGTATCAGCGAATTGTAGGTTTCAACAGATGGCTTGGCCCCAACTTCATTCATTGTGTTGAAGGCTACAAGAGCTTCCTCATATAATGCAGCTTGCCCATATGCTTCGACGACTCCTGTATAAGTTTTGGAACTTGGCACTATTCCTTTATCATTCATGTGCCGTAAAATGCTCTTTGCATCCCGATGGAGACCTCCCTTCCCACAAGCAACTACCAACCCCTCATACGTCCCCATATTTGGCTCTACATTTTCCTCCACCATATCATGAAACAATGTCACCACCTCCTTAAAGTACCCACCTTGACCAAACACCTCGATGAGAATATTATAAGTAGCTGCATCCGGCTCTGTATTGCTAACTTTCATCTCAAGAAAAAGCTCACGAACATCATCATACCTTCCATGAGTCCCATACAAGTTCAACAGAATACTGTAAGTGGTAGCATTTGGCAAACACCCTGCTGCTTGCATCTGCCTAAACACATCCACTGCCTCTCTAATTGACCCAGTTTGCGCATAAGCCTCAAGCAACACATTATATGAAGTTATATCAGGCAAATTCCCTCCAGCTTCCATTTCCTTAAGCAGCTCAGAGACTTTTTCAAGCTTACCCAATTTCCCAAAAGTTTCAACAAGATAACTATATGTAGTTATATCAGGAACTATTCCACCCTCAACCATTGTCCTAAACACCATCTCTGCCTCATCACCCAAAGCTCTACCAGCACAAGCACTAAGCATAGTGTTGTAAGTAACAAGATCAGGCTGTACCCCTTCATGTCTCATTTCCGCGAACAATCCTAATAGACCTTCCCACTCCAAACCCCCCCTAGCACAGGCATTAATTACGGTGTTATACGTTAATATACTCGGAGAGACCTTGTCCTTTTTCATTCTATCGAGAAACTGAAGCGAGGTTTCGTACTCACCGTTGCGTCCATATGCGTTGATCAAAGCTGTGTAGGAGAAGACACTCCGAACCACTCCTTGGCTTGGCATTTCGTCGAACAACTCGGCGCATTTGTCCAGCAAGCCTTCGCGGCCAAGCAAGCTGATCATTATAGTGTAGATGTGCTCGTTGGGCTTGCACCATATCTGGCGCTGCATGTACTTGAAGAGCCGAAGCGATCGCTGCCAGTCGCCGCGCTGAGCGAACTCCTTGAAAACCAAAGCGAAGTCGTTCAAGGAAAGCTTGTTCTTGAAGATGTCGAGGCACCGAGCTATGCTGCCTCGGGGAGGGAGGCTACTGAGCTTGTTGATTAGGGTTTCCACGTCATAACTGTATTTCCCTTTCTCGACCGTCACGGAAGGGTTTCCGAGGACGAGCTCCTTCGGCTTCGCTCTCGCTGAGAAACTCCTCCGGTCGCCGGAGTTGAACTCCCGGTTATCGGAGAGGAATCTCCGGTGTGCGGACTTATTGGGTGCTCTGTTGAGGAAGGATAGAAGGAGAGGCTTAGCGTTCTGTTTGGCGAATGCGGCAGGGAGAGGCGAGGCGCTGGGAATAGCGAGAGAGGGTAGGACTGTCATTTTCGTAATTTGGCGCGCATGAGCGTTTGCTGGAGCTTGAGAAAGCGAATGAAAATGGATTATGTACGGCGAATTACAATGTTTTTAGTTCAAAATTTTGACGGAAAATTCCGTGGAGAAAAATACAAAGAGCGAGCTTATAAGTTCGAAATTTGGGAGCAAAAGAATTGAATTGGAGATGTAACTCTCTGGTGCTCTGATTTTTTTTCTTTTATTTCTATCCAACTTTCTCGAGAAAATTACAGAAGAAAAGAGTGAAAGCTCTTGAAGAAAGACACGTGGAGATGTTTTGTAGATAACAGGGAGCTGAAGGTAAGAAGAAGAAGACGACGAAGAGAAACTGGGCGGGTCCAACGGGTTTATCCACCCGACTCGAACCCGGTAATATGGGCACCCGGGTTTTTGAAATAAATTGGCGGTAATGATTTGTTAGTACCGTCGTCGCCAATGTTATTTAAATTTCATATTCCATGTTTAGGATTAATTTGATCTGCAGATTGTTGATAATATTATGATGGCTTTTGAGGTAATGCATATCATTGAAGGCAGAGCATCTGGTAAAGACTATTTGATGGCTTTAAAACTTGATATGAGCAAAGTTTATGATCGAGTTGAATGGTGTTTTCTTTGACGTATGATGCAAGAGATGAGTTTTAATTCTGCTTGAATTAGTCTAATTGTGAGATGTGTTTCCACTATTACTTATTATGTGCTAGTGAATGGTGAATCCTATGGTAAAATCATTTCAGAACATGGTTTACGACAGGGTGACTCTCTCTTTATCTTTTTTTTATTTGTGCTGAAGGTCTATCTAGTCTACTGAAGGAAGCTGATTTTTTTGGTGTATTACCTAGTTTACAAGTTGCTCCAGCTAGTCCGAAAATTTCTCATATTTTCTTTGCTGATGATAATATTTTATTTACTCGTGCCTCTTCTAATGGTTGTTCAATTATTTTAGATTTATTATAAATTTTTAAGAAGATGTCTGGTTAACTAATATGGATAAAACATAAGTAACCTTTAGTCTTAATATTCCTTTTTCAGTGCAAGTTGAAATTAAAGAATGATTTGGTATTCAAAGTGCTAGAGGCCATTCCAAGTATCTGGGTTTACCTTCCTTTCTCAATAGGAACAAGCTTCCATTTTTTCAGTCTTTGAGGGATCATGTGTTTAAGAAATTAAAGGGGTGGAAAGAAAATTTACTATTGCAAGCAAGGAAAGAAGATTTAATTAAAGTTGTGACTCAATCAATTCCCATTTATGTCATGTCTTGTTTCAAATTGCCTAAAGGTTTGATTAATGAGTTTAATAACTTAATTATTAAGTTTTGGTGAGGTTTTTCTGTGGATAATAAAGGTATTGCTTGGGTAAATTGGCAAAAGCTTTGTCAACTAAAGTCTCTTGGTGGGTTAGGATTTTGATCTCTTGAAAAGTTTAATAGAGCTTTACTTGCTAAACAATGCTGGTGAATAATTCAATATCCTTTGAGTTTAGTAAGTAAAGTTTTGAAATCTCGATACTATCCTAATGGGAACTTTTGGGATGCTAGTGTAGGATTGAAACCTTTTCATTTATGGAGAAGTTTGATATGGTGCAGAGGAGTGCTTCAAAATGGAGGCATATGGCATATAGGTAAGGGAACTATTGTTTGAGTATACAAAGATCTGTGGCTGCCAAATAATGGATCGCTAAGAATCATATCTCCTCCTATTCTTGGTGAACGGACATGCGTGCCTGATATTATATCTGCATTTGAAAGGTGAAATTTACCTTTACTTTATTCAGCTTTTTTACAGGATGAAATTGATATCATTCGTGCTATTCCAATTGGTGGACCAAAGTATTATGATAGATTTGCATGACATTTTAATGCTTCTGGAATATATATTGTCCGTTCTAGATATTGGATAGCAAGGAAGCTTGGCTATGGTGCTAATTTGGCTGGATCGAGTGATTAATCATTTGTTTCTTGATGGCGTAATATATAGAGGATTTATATATCAAATAAAGTTAAAATTTTCCTATGGCGTGCTAATCACTCTGCTCTTCCATGTGCTCATGAGTTAATTAAAAGGAAAATTTAAATTGATTGCATATGTCCTGTATGCTATTGTGATGAAGAAACTGTCTTGCATGCTCTTTGGGATTGTACTAAAGCTCGAGTTTTATGGAAAAAAAAATTGATTTCTTTTCAACTCTTAAAAGGAGGTATATATGGTTCTTTTGGTGATATTTGTCGATGGGCACTATCTTTTTTAACAGACATACAAAAGGAATATTTTTCCTTTTTATCTTGGAGTATTTGGAATCGACGGAATGTGATTATACATGGTTATGCTTTTTTAGATGATCAACAGATTTTAGATAGTGTAATTAGGTTGAGGGTTGAGTTTATGGACGAAAGCTAAGTTTTGGATAGGATTAATGATTCTACAATACCAAAACAATGTTAGCAGCTGCCAATTGGTGATCGTGTGAAGATTAATGTCGATGGAGCTGTTAGAAATTTGGTGTGTAAGGTTAGCATAGGAGTGGTGATAAGAATTCTGATGGCCAGTTGATGTATGCTCTTGCAAAGTCTTTTGTGCAAAGAAGTAATCCTTTAATTGTTGAGCTTTTGGCAATTAAGGAAAGTATTTTGTTTAGTATACAATCTGGGTTTTTTGGAGGAGATATAGTTACTAATTCACAAGAGGCAGTACGCTTAATAAAAGCACATGATGGAAGTTTGGATTTTAACTGCTATCTGGCTGAGGATATTAAAGTTATGTTGTCTACCTATGTTGATTTTAATGTTTTTTATTATAGTAGGAGTACTAATACTATTGCACATGTTGTAGCTCAATATGCTGTGGATTTATATGATTTTCAAATTTGGATTGAAGATGGCCCGGAGTGGCTTCTTCATGTAATCCACGGTGATGTTATTTCTGTTTCTTAAATAATGAAGTTCTTCTTTTTTATCAAAAAAAAAAAAAAAAATCTCCTGAAATTTAATTAACTATAAAATCATATTAACTACATTCCTACTATTTTATTATTTTCTGTTAAATTTAACGGATTCAGGTTTTGTACTCTTTTATTAATCAATTAAAGTTGAAATGTGATTTGATATGGGTAAAGAAAGTTACAAACAAACAAATGGGCCCTTAAAATGTAATTTTACCAAAATAAATAAATGGTCCATTAAAATATACTAATTATTGGCCCATACTGAAGAGCTATAAGCCCATTATTTCCGAAAAGAGATACCTATGGGTCAGGCCAGTTGGCACAGGTCTGGTGGCACAATCCAAACGGAATGGAATCGGTTTGGTTTGGCGAGCTGATCAGTTGGGCCAAGCCCAGTTTTTTTTAAATATATTAAATTTGTACTTCAAATTGTTATAGCTCAATTTTATACATAAAATTAAAGTTTTTAATTTTATTTTTATTTTGTAAATATTATATATTTATTTGATTAAAAATATAGTAAATATTATATATTTCATTTAGTAAATATTATATCATCCTCTATCATAATCAGCATTCAATAGCAGTCCATAATTCATAAAATCACATAAACTTAGGCAGACCCCACCCCAACCCACCATTTTCAATCCACTGTCAATCCTTAACTAAAATGAATACAGTAATCCAAATTCTAAAATTATAATAAAACAGTACAATAACATATAAAGAAAAATTAAAACAGTCATTCAAAAATTTAAACTTAATTAAAATAAATCGTAAAAAGAACAAAAAAATGCATCCAACGTGCAAGTTTTCATTGATTTTGCTTTTATTTTTGAAAATATTCCATTTAGATGTTCTAGGTTTTTATAATTTTAATTTAATCTTTTAGCTTTTACTATTTAAAATTAGAAAAAAAAATGATATATTTTAAACTAAAAACAAAATATATTTAAGCCAAGCTCGTTAAACTTAGAGATGTAAAAATGGAGAGGCTGCACAAGTACCTCACGTTAAAATTGAACACAGTACGACCACGACACGTTATGAACTAGGAGAGGGCACAGACTAGTTTGGGTTGGTTTTTTTATAAAAATTCAAACCAAAAATTGTTAAAACCACTCAAACCAAACTAAATAAAACCTTTTATAAATGGTTTTGTTTGGTTTGGTTGAACGCTTTGGACTGCAGTATTTAATTTTATAGTACAAACTTAATTTAATAATATAGTCTAAATTTCAAAGTTTAAAATAATTTTAATACTACAATACTAAGTTCAAACTAAAAATATTACAATTCAAAATACAAACTAAAAATAATCAAATAAAAAATATATATTAAAATTCAAAATCACTCAATAATAAAAAAAAATATTTAAAAAATATATATTAGTAATCTATATCATTAATAATAATAAAATATTAAAAATATATTTTATATTAGTGGCGGTTTGGGTTGGTTCGGTCCAAAAACCATCCAAACCGCAAACTAAACCCTTTAGTGGCAGTTTGGATGGTTTTTGGACCGAATCAAACTGTTTATCATTTACAAGCCGAACTAAAAGCAATAGTTTGGTTTGATTTTGCCCACTTCTATTACAAACCGTGTCATATTCAGCACAAAACAAGTAATAAACCTTGCCTGACCGGACACGAGTCTATAATGGACCAGACACGGCATAGACACGTGACATACTAGGCACAACACATGCACGTAATAGACCAAGCATGGCACATGTACAGCACAAGCACATGATAAATTACACAGACATACATACTAATAATTTAGGCAATATATAAACTTAGCACAATCTAAACAATAGTAAATAATTTATAATATAAAATCTACTGTATAAAGATTTATTTTACAATAATAGACTATATGAAATTACTCTATTAAATTTTAGCATTCAAAATTAGAAGAATAACTTAATTGATTATTTTTCAAATATAAATTTGAATATTGATTTGGAATAAAATATATAAAATAAATTATTAATATTTTTTTTATTTTTTAATTATATATATTTATTATGTTATTTGCCAATTTAAAAATAAAATATATTATTTAATTATTAATTTAATATATTTTTAATAATTTTTATTCAGTCGTATAATTTATATTATTAAAATATATAAAATATAATTGATATGAACATGAATACGATCTGTGTATTACACAAATACCACATATGTCTACCACAAATATAAATGTAAACATTTAGGCCCATAACATACAAAACACAGCACAAAAATTAAATAAACCTATACATGATAAAAAAAAAAATAAACTAATATAATTAAATACAGCCCAAACATAAATAAATCAGATTTGAAATACACTAGCTAGCACGGTACGACCCTGTTAAACTTAAGAGAATGATGATGAAATTAACCTCTTATTTTTTGCAATAGAAATAATAAAAATAAAACAATAAAAATAAAAAGGGGAAGAGAAGGTTGAAGAAACCCCATAGGCATAGAGGTTGGGGGGGATTTGGAGGAGGTGATAGCCACAGCGTCTGCGAGAGTGAGTGAGGGAGAGAGATGGGAATAGTGAGCAAGACAGGAGATTGGGCATTCAAGGCTTTCACGGCTGGTCTCGGATTGACCACCATTTACCTCGCCGGAACCTTCTCTGTCAAT
Source organism: Ochetophila trinervis (assembly GCA_003254975.1). NCBI lineage: Eukaryota > Viridiplantae > Streptophyta > Magnoliopsida > Rosales > Rhamnaceae > Ochetophila > Ochetophila trinervis. Next base: position 77,236 of record QANX01002729.1, on the reverse strand, counting down.
GTCTACAGAGGCCTCGCTTGGCACAACTCTCAATCGGTCTCTCTCTCTCTCTCTCCTCCTTCTTTTGATAAAACTTTTGTTTATGCTTTGTGGAACATACCCTTTTGGTTTTCATTGTGTATTTTGGAATTTAGGGGTGATTGGAGTCTACTGCTTAACTTTATTCTAGGGCAGGTTATTAGTCTTTTATTGGCCATAGAAGATGTGTGTGTGTGGGGGGGGGGGGACATTTTCAGTAATTGAAGATATCGTTTTTGAGTTGTATCATTCTAATTGATCTTTACTCCTAGCTAAATATAGCTGAAAATTTGAGGATTATTGTTTTTGTCTTTCACTTTATGCAATGTCAGCTGAATTCAGTGCTTATGGTTAATCGAATTTGGGCTAATCCATATGGTTAGAACTGTTTATAGATTATAAAAGTTATGTGTGTTCATATATGTGTGCATGCATGTCCTTGTGTCTGTGCTCTGAAGGTGTTATTGAAGTTGAGGATGATAGGATTATGAGTAGCCAATTTGTTTTTCTGTTAAATCTTCTGTAGATAATTGATGGTGATTTTAGACATCAATTTTAATAAACTCAGCTACTAATCCTTGGGAACAACAAGTTGAATCCGGGAAGATTATGAGCTATACATATAACGTGCACGCACTTATTTAAGTTTTTATGTATTTATGTATCTATATGTGCATGCTTTATAAAGGTTTCGCCATTATTTTCTGATACATAAGATCATATTCTAAAGCTTTCTAGATAGTATGATATTATCATAGAAGTCAAAAACTTAAAATCACAAGCCTACTTTGTAAAGAAATTATAGTGTACCTTGAAAACAATTGCCTGAGTGATGCTTTACCATGTCCCTGGAAAGAAGAGAAACTGAAGCCATTTTCAATAATTCTGTACTCATTAGCCAAGAAATTTAAATACTGGATAAGACCATATTCTAAAGCTTTCTAGATAGTATGATATTATCATAGAAGTCAAAAACTTAAAATCACTAGCCTACTTTTTAGAGAAATTATAGTGTACCTTGACAACCATTGACTGAGTGATGCTTTACCACATCCCTGGAAAGAAGAGAAACTGAAGCCAATTTCAATAATTCTGTTCTCATTAGCCAAGAAATTTGAATACTGGTGCTGTTGTAGATTTGCATGTGAAATTGAAGTATTTTCCTTGGGGACAACTAGGAAGTCTGAACTTTTTGAGGCAAAGGATATCAGCAGTTTGAACTTTGTAGTGCTTTAGATGTTTTATTCACTTTGTGATTGCTAATAGAGTTCATTCTTTTTATGAATTCACATGCTTGTCAACTATCTAGTCGCTCAGCGTTTGGGCCTTCCAATTCTGAGCAAAGGTCAGAAATTATAGTTCACATGGTGTGGAATGCTATTTTCCAAAATGCATTTTCTTTTGCTCTACCATATTATATTTGGTCTTACCAAAATCTTCGATATTATATGGGTTATACAAGTTTTGCTTGCTTGTATTAACATTGCTTACACAAAGTATTGTGAACCTTTATCACACTCTCTATGGAGAGATCTTTACAAGATGATAAACAGAAGTTAATGAAGAAAACAAATTAGTTTTTAGATTGTAAGGTGGAATATATGGCCTTCATCATCTCATGATTTTTGCATTGATTGGAACCTTAGAAGTTGAATGCAATCTATAAGCTACTTTGCTGTCTGGTGTTGCCAATTCATTGCAATTTAATATACTTGAATTGTTTTTAACAAACTACTTCCATTTTTCATGAAATTGTAAAAGGTGCTTTGCTGACTTGAGTTATTGTGGTGTTATGCAAGCACAATGTTTCATCTTGTCTGTTTCTTTTTCTTCCTCTACAGAAAATCAACAATCAGGAACCTAATGAGAAAGAATCGTGATATTGGGGTGATATTGATGTCTCAGCAAAATTACAACTCTTTGATTCTTGTATTAACTTTTACATATTCATTTAATAGAGCATGAGTTAGATATGTTCAATAGCTGAGAATTATTGGGGTTTGAATGTAGCGTTCTATTATTACTTACTAGCTTCATATTGAACCCTATTTGGGTGTTTGGTTGCCCTTAATATCCGTATTTTCATTTTTTATTTCTGCTGTAAACCCTTCCAGGAAAAGCAAACACTTTGTTGGAGAAATAAATTTGAGATAATCATTAGATTGGATTTGTGAATTGTGTGAATTATTTCTCACCATTTCATGTACGTATAGGCTATAGCTTCAGCTTTGGCCTTTTAGGGGCATAAGAGCATCAAATTAGGACTTCTGTACCATTTTTCTTTTTATAAAAAAGGACTTTTGGACTTTAAAATTCTTCATAGAAATATTTCTGTTAAAATTGTTAGTGATAATTACTAAAAGACCTTGTTTATAGTACTTGATAATATTACGTTGAAATCACAGGTTCATCATCAATTTTTTTTTTCTTTTACCATTCAGATTAAGTAGTAATCAACCATAATAAAGTTACAAAATCACTTTCAAATTTAAAATTAAAAAAAATAAAAATAAAATACAATCCCTAATCCTCTATACATTTCACCCTCTATATGAAAGATAGTGGCATCTGCTGGTCTTGGATCATGCAGGTAAGAATTGCAAGGGCAGAGGTGAACTGCACTTGACCAAGAAATTTAATGAAAATAAAATCCCATTTTAGCTTTCTCCAAGTATATATGAAAGATTTCTTGAATAGGTAGGTAAATACTGAAAGCCAATGCTTTTCTTCACTCATTACTAGAGCCTACTTCCATGGCAGGCCAAGCAAGTACCATAAACACTTTATTTTCAGCTTGCTTTCGTCAACTGAAAGTTGCTCAGCTCCAGGTCAATTACGTGTACAAATTCAACATTAGCCTACACTCTGCTGCAGACCATCTGTTAAAAATGAATTACAAATCAGAAAATGGATGTTTACCATAAAGTTTTAATATTCATAGTCCCACCAGGTCGAAATTAAGTAGCTGTATCGGGAAACTAGACATAAAATTCATGCAGAGGGGCATTCAACCATGCTGCTTATTAATCAGCTGGTGGAATGCAGAACGAATAGTAATGGGGAAAGGGAACAAATGGTATGCTTGCCCTTGCCGAATAAATGAATGTTTATGGATAATGTTCAAGAAAGCTTCTATTTTAGTCCATAAGCAGAGGTGATAACCTTCGTCTTTATGTTGTCAAGAACTAGACAAATATTTTCCGGTTTAAAAACATTAAATTGTTAGAAAATCTTGTTTTCAAAACCAGAAAGCATTTTTACCAAATTTTTAGAAGTGTTTTTCTTAAAAGCAAAAAACAACGAAAACAAGCTTTACATTTCCTTCATTTTCTAAGATGATTATATAGAGTTTTATTATAAAATTCACATGTCAAAAAGCTTATGAAACTCAACATATGATTTTTTTTTCTTGATCTTTTTTTTTAATTTTTTTTTTACCAAATACTTCTAAATGTTATAAATTTTAAAATCTGCCAAAAAACAAAAAATAACCAAAAAAATATAATTAAAACACCAAAACATATCTGATTACTGTGTTTTGTATAGCATTTTTTTTTTAATCAAATACTTCTAAATGCTATAAAATTCAACCCCAAAAAAATAAAATTTTAAAAAAATTCAAGAAAAAAAAATATATTTATTTGGGAGCTTATGGAGTCCAACATGTATATTTTATAGCAAATATATATATATATACACAGTATATTTGATAATTGTTATATTCATATATAAAATTCAAAGGCTAGAAGCCTAGAATTAATAGATAAATAAAATATAAGTGAATAAATAAGCCATCAAGAATTTTTAGAAATCTAAACTATTTGTCTCTTTAATTTTGGCTTTTAAATTTTATATATGAACACAAATGTCAGATATACATAATAATATATATATATATATATATATATATATATATATATATATATATCAGCTGAACTTACAATGAACCAACAATGCGGAACACGCTTACTTGCAGGTTAGTCTAAGCTTAGGTGAAAATGAAGAAAAGCCAAAAGGTTCAAGGAAAATTATGTAAATTACCTTTTTCATTAAACTGCTAGTGATGGGCCATCTCTGAATTACCCATTGAGTCGCTCTGAATCTCTGCCAATGGGTTTACAATGAACCCACCACCACCCTGGAGCCGAAACCTACGGTTCTCCAACTTCAATGTTTCAGCATTGCCATTGTTATCTGCTCTGTAGCGCATAGCTGCAACCGACGGTGTGCCACTTGAGGTAGAATACCTTGATGCTGAATACCTGCTTTCTGTTTTCCTCCAGAACTTGGAGCTCAAAAAATCTGCACCCGGAAGCATGCAACAGGTGGTGCTGGAGGATTCAGCTTTAGTCATCCTTCCACTTGACAGAGCCAGATCATACGAGATCTCATCTAGTGCTAGCTCTAGCCCATGCACACGGGTCTCTAAAGCTCGCATTCCATTTTGCGAGCTCCCAATGAACCTCTAAAGAAAAAGGACAAAGCATTACAACCTTAATCAATATGAACTACTAGCTCTAGCAATAAAAGCTTGTAAACCAGAATAGTTTACATCTCTAATATATCACACCCAATTAAGAAAGTGTAACAACCAAAAACAAGCTAAGAAATTTATTACAGTGACAGTTTAGAATGCTCTATGAACCACCAAATTAGTTTGAAGTTTGTAGAGAGCATTAAATACTTTCATGGAAAGACCTAATCATCAGAAAAGGAAAATATGTACTAAACATATATAAAAACTACAAAATTCCATATTTGTGAAAAACTATAACATTTGTGAAGCCTCATTCATTTTCAAAACTTGCCAGAAAAACATATTGGACAACTCACTCTTGTACAATATATGTAAGGTCCATTTAATTCGCAAACTATTTTTTCTGAATGGTGTGCTGCATTGTCACTAAGTTAATAGTCAAATTTCAAGCAGTTGAAACAAACCTGCAGAAGATCTAGTAGACTTGTTTGCTGCTTTTCAATCTGAACAAGCTGATTTCTGATCAGAGATAAATCTTCACATTCTCTATGATTCTTGTGGATATCCTCAGTAACATTATTGACTACCACTGTAGATTCTCTGTTCTCGTCAGGAACTGGAGCCACCCGAGATCCAGACCGGAAACCTCCAATCTTGTGTCCCTTGTTATCAGAACCCTTATGGAACAGGGTCCTTCTTGTTTCTTGTTTTGAAATACTAGTCTTTTCATTGTTTCTTCTTTCTGGCACATTTTCATCAGTCTCCTTATGATGATCCTCACAAACCCCATTCACAGAGGAAGCATTTGGTACAGCATTCTCAACCTTCAAAGTTTTCTTTCGATCTGGCTTTTGAAACATAGCCGGACTCGGTTTGTTCTCATTACTCTTCAAAGGACTTCTCTTCCTAGCCGTGGTGGCATAAGAGCTATCAGGTGGAGTTGATCTATTAGATAGGATGAGTTTCTTCCTCAAGTTAGGAGTTTCAGAAACTCCAGCCCCAGAATTTCGGGATGGCGGTGGATATCGTCCATCACTTGCATTCTCTGCAATCGTAAGAAAACCGAAACCCAGAAAAATGTCAACCACCACCATCGAAGGAGCTAAACCAAGAAAGAAATGCAACAAAACATAAAAATATTGATCCAAGAATATTGCCATAAGATTTAGTGGTTCTCCCGAATAGCATTAATGTTTTACAACTAAGATTTACTAGTTCTTTTAAGAGTTCAAAATTCAAATCATATACTAGAAATATAGAATTAAAATTCTTGCATTTGATCTTATAAAATTACAAGAACATACCACCTCTTGAGGAAGCAATTGATTGGGGTGGCGGAGAAATCTCCTCTGAGAGATCAGGAATTTGCTTCCAAGCCTCCAACATCTGATTCATAACCTCCCTTACCACTTTCACCTGTACAAGAAAAATACCAAAAAAAGAAAGAAAAAAAATCAATCCCAGAAAATGTACAAAAATGAAAATATTGTCGTTAAACATAAGATGGGTAATTAAGATTACGACAAAAAATACTTTATCGAATCTCCGATTCTCGAAAGTTTTCAAAGACCCAGCTTTGAACTCCGACAGCATGTCTCTCTCAACGACCGCCAACTCCGTCAGCGCCTCTGCTGCTGCCTTCCTCGCCGCCCAGTCCTCGCTGCTCAGGAACTCCACCAAGCAAGCAAGCAAGTTCCTCAAAGCACCATGACTCGAGACTCCACCCGACACGATCACACTCCCGATCAGCGACAGAAGCGCCGGCTTAGCCTTAAAACTCTCGCATTTTAACAGCTTCTCGAACCTCGGCAATAGCTTGGCCAACTTCGCGGGTTCGGGATCCGGGGAGGCGTCGATCGCCGACGCCAAGCACAGTGCCGCTCCGATCTGGGAGTTCGGGTCCTGCTCCGTGAAGAGCGCGTCGGTGAGGGGCTTCAAGAAGGAAGAAAATGGCGGTTTAGTGACGTGGGCCGAAAGGGCTGCGACGGAGCTGACGCAGGCGGATCGGACGGCGGAGTCCTGATCCCGGAGCCGGCGGGTGACATTGTTGAGCATTTTGAGGAGGTACGGAGAGAGTGTGTTTCCATGGGCCTCGGACAGAATTGCCAAGAGATTGACGCATTGTTTCCTCACCGGAGACTTGTCGGAGGAGTCGGTGGAGTGGATACAGGAGAGGAACACCGGGAAGGAGTTGGGCTCCAAGCTCCGAGCGATGGACTCGAGCTCAGTGACGGCGATGGAGTGGGTGTCGCGGTCGGAGAGCTTGGTGAGGCACGTGAACACACGGTGTTTGAGGTTTTGTGGCACCGAGGAGGAGGAAGCGAGAGGCATTGTGGAAATATGGGTCTGGTTTTCACGGGTCGGGGGGTTGTTGCGCGGGCAATATTTCCGGCAACATCGCCGGAGGAAGTTCTGGTGGTTGAAGATTTGATAGTGGTTTTGGGTTCAGTTGGTCTCTCTCTCTCTCCCCTTTGCCTTTTAAGGTGCAGAGAAAGAGAAAAGAAGAAGTGTATAAAGAAAACTAAAGCGGCGCAAAACGGCGACGTCTACCATTTTTTTTTTATTGGTTTTCCCGTATTTTTCACTTGCATTCGAAGCTGGGTTTTTTCAGCTCAGATAACAAAAGCTGAGTTGGAAAATTCCATCTTAATTATAAAATTAACCAAATAATTAGAACATGATAATCCAGTGCGAACGAGTTCATGTGTTCTCTCTTCTTTTGTACGAAATCGGTTTGACCAAAGTCATTGTTTTATCTCCTTTAATAGGATACTTTTTAGTTTTTAGTACACCTGAACCTGATTTGTCTAGTGCTGCACCGAATCCTTTAATTCTGGTTGCACCTAATTTTCTAAATCACTGCCGCGTGTTGTCCTTGTTTTCTGTGATACTGCCGTACGTCATTCTCTGCATGCCACGTCAATGGACCTTCTAGTTTCATAGAATGTCTATGAGATAGTCCGCTATTTTAACATCTTATAGTAGTAAATAAATAAAAATAATTTGCTTTTAGTTGGAGAAAATTTAAACAAAGGAGCGGGAATAATCAGGTGAGAGAAAGACCATGGTGAACCAGTGGTCCTTAAAAAGGGGGGAGAAGCACTGATTGCACGTGAAGAATTATAACATCATTAAAATAGGACAATTAGGTTTGTCTCTGAAGAAACTAGAAGTCCACGTGACAGGAGCTAGAAAACAGAGGACAAGTCACGTGACATGGATAGAAATAAAAGTAAAAAAAAATTAATTTAAAAAAAAAAATTTAACTCTGAGTGACTGTAATGAGAGTTTGCTCTAATATTTAGGGGGGGTCCAATTATGAGGTGGTGATGATTGGGTTTTGTTGGTGCACCTTAATTTGATTGCATTGCTTTCTCTACCTTATTACTTGGCCTTCAGAAAGTATTTTTATATATATATATACATTTTTTTTTTCTTTTGGAAATTGGAGGTTGTGACTTGAGAATTTGGTGCATGACAAAATGAGATTAGATGAAGAAAGATAGAGTTCAAGTTGGTAGAAGGACTAATGGAGATATGAAATTTGGTAAGGGGTGATTGTCAGCCTAATATATATTGTTCCCTCTAACGTATGCATAAACTCTTCACTAATCCTAAAAAAAAAAAAAAAAAGACTCATTTACCTTGCATTTTGTCTTCCAAATTATAAAAATCTTCCTATTGAATCTAAACTATTGTTTTCTTATCATTTATGCGCACAGGCAATTTCATTTCATTAAACTATTCTACGGTCACCATTTGTCCAAATAATATATTATTTTTTTATTTTAAATAATTTCTTTAATTTTTTAAATTATTATTTTTTAGTAATTTAAATTTATCATAATTAATATCTTAAATTAAATAATTTAAAAAATAAATTTATATTAAAATATAATTTATAATAAAATTATATATAGATATAGTTGGCTCAGTTTAGTTTAATTTATATTAAAAACTATTTAAACTGAACCGAATTAATAAAAACCAAACTAAATCGAACCAAATTAATTTGGTAGTTAGTTTAATCGGTCCAAATTAGTTTGTCTCCGCTTTTAATTTCAGAATAAATTATAGGTGAAATTTATAAAAAAAATATTCTTAATCCTAATTCTCATTATTCTTATAAATTTTGTAGGAAGAAAAGTAGCATAATAATTGACAACAAAATGTACACATTCTAGAACTTTTTTTTATAGAAATTTTTATTTCTCCCATTTCCTTTTCCTTATAGATTTCAGGTTACTAATAGTTGTTTATCCAACTATCTGATTCCTTTTCTTGAAAATATGTGTACTACCATAATCATTTATATAAGGTGGTTGGGCTTTATCATATATTTGTCAGTGCCCCACATCCAATCATTTTACATTTTTTTTTTAATTTTGTGTGTATTTTTTTTTAAGTTGTTAATTTTGTTTCTGTAAATTAGTGAACATGTTAATCAACTAATTAACAAACTAAGATTGTTTTTATTATATTTTTTTCCTTGTGAATAAGATTGTTTTAAGCATGGTATTAGTCCGTTAAGTAATACTTATGGTTGCTATGTGTCATTCTCATTCAGGTGCAGTAAAATGCTGGTCTACCTCCCCCAACCCCCCTTTACCTACCTCTCCAATAAATAATTATGCAAAAAAAAAAAAAAATTCTGGACGGAACTTGAATGTATGACTCACATTATTATTTATTATTATTATTATTAATTACGTACAATATAAATTAAATTATTTATAATTACACACAATATCATGTAATGATAAAATAAAATATGTAAATTTTATAAAATATTTATTAAATACTTGTTTATAAATGGTTTGTTATACTAAATTATTATATATAAATTTTATTTTATTTAAAAAATAAATAAATAAAGTGACCCACTGGAAAAAATCCTTAATATAGTCAAAGCTGAATGCGAACAAGAAAAATAAAAATTGGGCAAACTGTATAAGAGAAATGAATCATATGATATCCTGATGGCTTGTAATTTATAATTTGGCAAATTGCCCCTTGAGGTTTGGTTAATGGGTCATCCATGTCGCTAGGATTGATACAAGAAATTGGGAAATTCCAATAAATTTTGCAAATGCAAAGCGAGCCAAGTTTATTTCTATTTTTCTTTTTTCTTTTTTTCATGCTTTTATAAATCATTATATGGGAAAAGTACCATCTGGGTTTTATCATAATGTGGAAAAAGAGTGATAAAGAAATCAGTCCGTGAATAACTCTTATGATTCACTCAAGTTCCCAATCAGTGCAGCATTCTCTGACTTCGTTTTTGTTTTTAATTTTCTTTTTGAGTTTTTAGGTTCCACGTCTTTTTTCAAATTAAAAGGGTAAAAATAGAACCGTCTAATTTTCATTCTAAATGTCTCAAAGTGTGTTAGATAATATTTTTGGAACTCTAATAAATGCTATCAAGGAAAAAAAAAATACATGGCTATATATTTTGCAAAAATTATGCCAAGTTGTTATTTTTTCAAAAAAATGCTGCAATAAAAAAAACAAAAAAACAAAAACCCAATGAATTAACTAAAATATTATACCTATAGGCTTGACTCCAATAATAAAACTACTTAAAGACATTTGTAAGTAAGAAGTTCAAAACTTTTATAGCAACCAAATCTTTTTTCTCACAATTTTGTAATAAAAAAAATACTAAAATACCATTAATATTTTTTATAATATATTTTATTATATGTAACAAAACATTCACACTTCTTATATGCTCTTTTTTAAATAAATGCTAATAAAAAAGCCCTCCCAAACGCACTGAGAATCATATAAGAGAACCATATGAAAAGATGAGTGCTCCTTGTGGAATTCAATTTTTCTTTTTTTTTTCTTTTTTTACCTTTTGTTCAATATAATCCAAATATCATATTTAGTCAACTACTAAATAACCATGATTTTTTTGTTTTGTTTTTTAAATAACCATGATTTATATTAGAACAACATATAAAAATCTGAAAATATCGATAAAAAAAAAAACCCTCTCTATTATATTTCCTTCAGGTCAAAACTAAAGTCTTCTTTTGTTTATTATGAAACAAGTTCTAAAAACATAATTGTTTTGTTCTTTATATTAAACAAGGATGAAAATATCAATATTAATAGAAATATCGTAGATATAATTTTATCGAGATATGGATAGATATGTGGATGTTGATGGAAACTTAAAAAAAAAATATAAATGAATATTTCACTTAAAACATAAGTTTTAGCATATAAGTATTTAAGATAGTAAAATAAATTAACAATATAACAATTAGAAAAACAATGTTAATAAAATGATTCATAAATAAATAAAAATATATAAGTAAATATAGTGCTTGTTAGAAACATATACGATATTGTATTTTAAGAAATATTATTAAAATATATAAGTTCTTAAGTATAGTGATTGGTTTTTAATCTTGTTAAAAATGGAAGAAACTACAAACAATTGGTAATCAAATAGTGGATATCAGCACCACCGAAATATCTCCTGATAAAGTTTGATAAGTTCAATATTTTTTCAATATTTTCGTAAAAATTCACCTTTTGTTTTTCAATTTTTGCCTTTAACTGTTGACATCATCAATTACTGACAAGTTTGATATTTGTTCATATGGGTGAAAGATAATCTTTACTTTATTTATCAGTGTCGACATATATATTTTTCTCCATTTATGGATGCCAAACATGAAAAATTATAGAAATGTCAATAATATCGATGATATTTGCCTATATGACTTTAAGGTTGATATATGTAACTCTCTAAACAAACAAAAAATAAGAGAGTTTACATGTTTTGAAGAACCAATTGAAAAATATTTTAATTTGTTATTTATGTGTATAATCGAACACCCAATTAACAAAAAAGAAGGTTTATTTCTTAAGAAATACGAGATAATGGACCTTCATTCATCACAAAGAAAAAAAGAAGAAGGAGATAATGGACTTTTCTCAGAGGACAAGGTGAGTAGGAGTTTCACGTTTATGTCATTAAAAAAAAGAAAGTCAAAGCAAAAATAATGAGAAGGTTCATGCATTACTTTGGTCCACATTTTCTTCTTCTTTTTTTTTTTTTTAGGTACTTTGGCCCATATTAGTTGCCTGGTTCTTGTCATGGGACAAGAATTTGTGGAGATTAACAAGGCAACTTTCCAATAGATTTCTTATTTTTTTATTAATTATTTTTATTAAAGGGGACAAGGGGAATTAAGAGATTTTTCTTTTTTATAAAGATAAGAGTAACTATAATAGTATGATTATTGTCACTTGAACCGACTTTTCTAAATGCCAAAAGAAGTTATCAAAATTGCATTTTTTGATTAAAAAGATTATAAACTTTTAATTTTTTTAGATAAATATTAAAATTGATAGGACATTTTACTTAAAAGACCATAAATTTTAAAAAGATAAAAGTCGAGTCAAGTATGATCATTACTGTTTAAAATGTCTTCTCTAAATGACAATAAACATTAACAAAATAGTTTGCATTCGTTCATAAAAGATAATAAACTTTTTTTTTTTATCTTTTTAAACAAATATTAAATTTGATAGATTCTTTTACATTAAAGACCAAAAATTTACCATAAGATTGTCTCTAAAATAGTAACATACATTAGACTAAACTTGGAAGTTGCACAATGATGCAATTCCTCTGAATTATAGGTCGTTATCAAAATTTTAGGCTTACAGATATGGCCAATAAATAAGCCTCTCTTCGGTTTATATATTCATCCTTATCCTTGCCATATAAATTTTCCTCTCTCCCAAACACTCCCAAATTTTTAATGCTTTTGAATCCATCAAAGGCATCAGAGAGCATGTGCAATTTTCTTGCACCAGTGAGACAGATAACATGAAGCTGGGAGGAGATTTAATAATAAAAAACAAATACTAGCAAAGGGACAAAAAGAACTGCAGAGGATAAGATATATCCTTTGCAAAGAGAAATTCTTTGAGTTGGTGTCCGTTTGTCCTATTACATTTCCATGATATAATCTCATTCAAAATTGCTTAGATTATAAAGTCATTGTTTTAATTCATGTTATCATTTCCTCTAAATGGTCCTATTGAAATTTTGTTACCAATCTATAATGTTTTAATGGAGATGTGTCGTAATGTTTAAATATAGATGTATCATTCAATAGTCGTTTGTTATTTTTGAAAACAGCTTAATCATAAAATTATTACATCTTCTATAAAAATTATAGTCCAAATCCATTTACCCTTAATATCAAATAAATAATAGCTTGTTATATATATATATACACTAAAAATAAAATAAAATAAAAATCATTTACATCTTTGAAAATAGTATCATCTACACTCTTTGTAGGAGTATTAAATGTAATTTTTAAAATTTAAAATATTAAATTGAAATTAATGCAAATTTTGAAAAATTCAGATGAAAATTAAAAATTATCTTTTTATTCATGACTAATCTCTTGAAGGGGTATAATACAAACCAAAAAAGAAAAGTAGCAGTGAAGTTTCATTGTTTGGATTATTTGTCTTTGCAAGACTTTTCTATTTCATTGAAATGAATATGCCCTCAAAGTTCTTTCAACTAATATCTTATAATATTCAAGATATTTTTACAGTAAAATTTTTTGTTTGTTAAAATTTTTAAAAATATTATTTATTATAGATTAAATATTATATATTATAAAATAAATATTATTTATTATAAAAAATATTATTTATTATGTATTAAATATTGTTCGTTATAAATAATATAATTTATTATAAAAATATATTATTAGTTAGAAATAAATATAATTTATTATACATAAAACATTAAAAATGTATGCCATATTTTTTTCAAAGGTCTCCATAGTTTAATCCTATAATTCATTTGGGTTGCTTTCCTTCACTTTTTAGAGAGTTGAAGTGACTTTTTCTTTTTGGTAAAAGAGAGTTGAAGTGACTTGGATCTAAAGAAATAAAAAGAAAAACACTCCCATGCTTGTCTGCATGATTTTGGGGGCCACCAAGTCATGTTGTAGACCCCATATATGGTGGTGTTTTTTTTTTTCATTTGAATTGCTGTATATTATCGTGTCATATTATTTTATACATGGTTTGATGGCATAAGGATTATATTTTATCATTAAGCTTTTATCATTCCACATGCCTCCAAGGCCATGAAAGCAACGAGTAAGCAAACATATTTGTTGCAGTTTGATTCAATGAAAAAATTGTTTTTTTCTATTTTCTATGCTGATAAATTTGTTTTTAGCGTTAATATTTTATATTTTTGAGAACAAAAATTATTGATAGGTAGCAATAGGGATGTGCAAAAAAATCGACTAAAACAACCGATCAAATCCAATCTAACATGTTTTGATCGATTATTTTAGTGTAATTAGATTGGATCGATTTTGAAAAATCAAAAATCAAAAGCCAGTTCGGTTTGGGATGTTAAAAACTGATCAAAACCGATCCAATTCGAACCGACAATTTTTTTTTTACAAAACATGTGACAATTAGTTTAATATTATTGGTACGTAGGCTTTGTTATATTAGCTTAAATTTAGAGTTAGATTACTCAATTATTGTATTAGTGTAGTAATTTTGTTTTGTTTTGTTTTAGTTTAATATGTTTATTTTTCATGTTATTTTTTTAATCATTTATGTGTTAAGTTTTGAAAAAAAAATATAATTTTTTATGAATTACTTAGTGGGCACTTTATGTGTTAGGTTTTGAAAAAAAATATAATTTTTAAACAAAATTTAAGCACAACAAATTTTTGGTACAAAAAATAGCTCAAATGTCAAATATTCAAAGTAAAAAAAAAACTCAAAAATTAAATTTTAAAAAGTCTACAAAATTAAATAAAAGTTGAAGCGTAACCGATTAAACAAACCGATCCAATTCAATTACTAATTGGATTGGATTTAATGTATAAATCGGATCATATCGATTGAAAAAAAAAACCGATCACTAATTGGATTAGATTTGTTATTTTCAAAATAGATCGGATCGTAACTGATGCACACCCCTACGTAGCCAAATCTTCATATACATGTTCTTCTTATTCATTTTTTTGTTCTAATTATATTTTCAACCCTATATAACCAAACAAAAGAGTTATTAGTTTAATTATATATAGAGTTATTAGTTCGTTAACTTGTGTTAATTAGGATCATATCTTATGGTCTATAGCCTGACTAAATAACAGAAGAACAGAGTGGACCTAAAAAAGAAATGAATATTCTTTTCCTTCCAATTCTCACCATATAATTGAAATAGACAAATAATAATAATATTTTACTAACACTCCCTAAATCAATACCTCCTTAAAATATGTATAAGATTTATGAAGATTGAAATATAGGTATTTTCAAAGCAGGTTCTTTTTAATCTTAGAAAGAAAGAAAGAAAAATAAAATATAAAAATACCATTACCATACTAACTGGTAATTTGCTAAATCGGAAGCTCTTTTATCATAATTAAATTTATGTCATATTTTTTTTTTCATTTTTCCCTATTATTTTATGGGCTATTAATTGGGCAACTGTGTTCGATATGTCTTTGAGCTGCCAAACAAGCAATTTCTTATGGGTCAATTTAAGGACAAAAACTAGTACAAAGCTCTGGTTTGGATGAAGTGGTGTCACAGGCTATTAATAATCGAACACTCAATCAAAATTAAATGAGACTTATAAATTTTATTTTTTCATCCTATAACATTTTGAATGAATATTAGATATTGAATTTATATGGCACCTAATATTTAAAGTTGTACAAATAATGTTCTAATAATGTTTCATCATTCAAATTTTTCTCCAGTTTCCAGCCTAGCTTTTAGCACATGTATTAATCTTCAAAAAATATATTGGTCTCTTTTTTTTTGTAATTAATTTATTTATTTTTGTTTCACCAAAAACAAAAATTTATTTCCTTTTGAGGAATGCATGGGTAGCATTTAAAGATAATTGAACTTCACAAAATGCAACTTTAGGCCTTAGAAGAACACCATTGTGTTAGTTTTTTTACATGAGGTTGTTATGGATTATGGAATGTAGAGAGGTGATTGCTGAACCAATTGAGATAAAGATTACTTGGGTAATTATTAAGTTTTAATAGAAAACCATGGTTGTTGATTATATATGATTGCTTCTTGAACTACCATAAAAATTAAGAGTGTGCAAAAAAACTGACTAACCTATAAAACCAACCAATTTAATTTGTTTAAATCGGTTATTTTAGTGTTATAGGATTGGATCGTTTTTGAAAATTCAAAACCGACCATTAAATCAGTTGATTTGGTTTCTAAAGTCAAAAACCAATACAACCGATCCAAACTCATTACTTTTTAATTTAAAAAAAAATATATTTTTTTATATGATTTATTTTTATTGCTAAATTCACAATTTTACTGTGAATCTTCATACACTCAATCATTTTTTAGATGAAATTTAGGGCATTATCTATATTCTCTAATTCTCTCTCCCCAATCATTTTTTAAATAAGAGTAAACTTACTTTTTTTTAATCATTTATGTGTTAGGTTTTTTTTTTTTTAAAAAAAAAAACCGTAATTTTTTAAACAATGTTTAAGCTAACAAATTTTTGGCACAAAAATAGATCAAATGTCAAATATTCAAAATAAAAAAGCTTAAAAATTAAATTTTAAAAAGTCTAAAAAAATTAAATAAAAGTTCAAGCCAAACCGATCCAATTCAATTAGTAATTTGATTTGATTTGATGTATAAATCGGATCAGATTAGATTGAAAAAAATAAAACAAATTACTAATTTGATTAGATTTTTTATTTTTAAAATAAATCGGTTTCGAATTGATGAACATCCTAATAAAAAATCAACTTGTGTTTTGTTAAGTTGCGTTCCCTTGATGTTCAAGAAAACTTCTTCTAGAGAGAATCGTGTTTGAGAGATTAAGATCAGTTTGAGAGAAAATGCTTTCTTCATTACTTTATAAATGATTGCAATGCAAAACTAGCTTTATATAGCGGAGAAAAAAGACAAAAAATAATTAAGGCTTTAACTATAATTAGTTATGCCTACTATTGAAAACTTAATACATGGCTTAGCTACGTAACAGAATCAGTCATACTCCAACACCCATCCGCAAGCTTAGGATAGGAAAAATTAACCATTCCAAGCTTGGAAAGCAATAGTCAAAGCTGATGAGAACCAATAATCTTAGTGAGAACATATGCAACCTGTTGTTGGGAAGGAAGATAAGACAGATAAAGTAAACCATCAAGCACCTTTTCCCTTGTAAAATAACAATCTATTTCAATGTGCTTTGTGCGTTCATGGAAGACAGGATTGCGTGCTATATGGAGAGCACTTTAATTGTCACAGAAGAGAGTGACAGGCTTCAAAGAAACCAAACCAAGATCATGAAGTAGACGCACAAGCCAGGTGACTTTCCAAGTCCTCTTTCGAAGCTTCAAGTCTGAATAAGCTTTCAACAAAATACCTTGACCCTGAGTGCCAAGTAGATATTTAAGAACATGTTGAACGGCTGTAAAATGATCATCACAGGGCTCTTGCATAAATTGGCTAAGAGTCTGAACAGCAAAGCACAGATAAGGTCTTGTGTGAGTCAAAAAAATTCAATTTACCAATCACCATACGATAAAGAGAAGCATCACTCATAAGAGTTCCTTGATGTTGTTGTAATTTGAAATGGTGAGGCAAAGAAGTAGACATAGGTTTCCAGGAAGAATCAGCATATTTTTGTAAGAGTTCTTTGGTGAATTTATTTTGAGTAAAAACAAAACCTGAATCTGTGGAAGTAACTTCAATGCCAAGAAAGAACTGAATATGGCCAAGATCTTTAATACTAAAAACTAGATCAAGATGATGTTTAATATTATCAATCTCATTAATATCATGACATGTAAGTAGAACATCATCTACATATACAGCCAAAACAGTAATATGGCCATTATAATTCTTTAAGAACAAAGAGTAGTCATTCTTTGATTGCTCATATCCACGATGTTTCAATTCATTGCTCAATCTAGCAAACCACTGTGTCGATGCTTGTTTAAGACCATAAAGTGATTTTTTAAGACGATAAACTTGATGTGTGGAAGAAGAAAGACCTGGTGGCAATTGCATATAAACTTCCTCATGCAATTCTCCATGGAGAAAAGCATTATTAACATCAAGTTGAAATAAATTCCATTGTTTAGCAGCTGCAACAACAATAACTATTCTGATGGTGGACATTTTAACCACTGGTGAGAACGTTTCAGAATAGTCAAGACCTTCTTTTTGTATAAAACCCTTGGCAACTAAACTTGCCTTATATCTTTCCAAAGTCCCATAAGCTTTTAATTTCACCTTATATACCCATTTGCAACTTATTGGCTTCTTTCCTTGAGGTAAAGCAACAACCTGCCATGTCTCATTAGCAGTCAAAGCATCTATTTCCTTACTCATAGCATTAACCCAGTTTGGATCTTTAGAAGCTTGAGAATAAGACGTAGGTTCAAAAAATTGAAGTAAATGGTTAATAGAAGCTTGACAAACATAGGGAAGTTGAGTAAAAGAAACCAAATTACACCAATGAGAAGAAACAAGATTAGAAGAATTGGTGGAGGTAACTTTGGAGCAAACAAAATCCTGCAGATATGCTGGTGGCTTATGAACTCTAGTAGAATGTCTACTGGGTGGTAAAGATGGATTAGAAACAAAAGGAGAAACATGTGGAGAAAGAGAACTATGAAAAGAAGAATCAGAGGAAGATGAAGTGGAAGGACTAGAAGAAATTGAACTAGGAGGCTGAGAAGAAGTAGATGGTGAAGAAAATGAGCTGGAAAAATCTAAAGGAAACGAATCTGGATATATAAATTGAGTGAAATCCAAGATAGGAAAAGGCAAAGTAGACTAAACAAATGAAGAATGAAGTTGATGAAAGGGAAAGCAATGCTCATAGAAAGAAACATCATGATATACAACAATGTGATATGTTTCCAAATCTAAAACTTTGTAAACTTTTTGTGTATATGCATAACCAACAAAGACAGCTGAATGAGCTCGGTCATGGAATTTATGTCTGTGTCATTTAAGTGTAAAAACAAAGCAAAGACAGCCAAAAGCTTTTAAATGAATATAAGAAGGTTTGTGTTTAAAACGCAATTCATAAAGTGAAAGATTATTATGAACTGAAGAATGGAACCTGTTTATGAGATAGGTAGCAGTGAGAATGCATTCATTCTAGTAGGAAAAATGGTAATTTGGATTGGAAAAACAAAGCTCTGGTTGTTTCCAAAAGATGTTTGTGTTTACTTTCGACAACCCCATTTTGTTGAGGGGTGTCAACACAAGAAGTTTGATGAGTGATACCACAAAAAGCATAAAAAACTAGAAAAGCAGCATCTTTAAACTCAAATGCATTGTCAGTTCAAATGATTTTCACTGATACAAGAAATTGAGTATGAACAAAAGCAACAAAAGACTTAAGAACAGTGAGAACATTGCTTTTTATGGGAGATAAAATGAGTCCAAATGGCTCGAGTATAGTCATCAACTATAGTAAGAAAATATTTGAATCCATTATGAGAAACTTGTACAAAAGGTCCCCATGTATCAACATGAATCAATTCAAAAGGATAAGAAGTTCTACTTTGACTTAAAGGAAAATATTTTCTATGCATTATTGCACGAGGACAAATCTGACATATAGAAGTAGAACTACTAGGCAAATCAACAATACATTTCATTATATTAAAAGGTAAATGTCCTAAGTGGTAATGCCAAAGTTCTGAATAAGAAAGTTATCTTGGTGAAGTAACAATGCAAGACAAACTAGAATTATTCAAAGTAGAAGATTTATTGGAATATGAAACAGGCAAACTAGAATTAACGCCACATTGCTCTTTGCAGGAACTTGAAGCAACAAAATACAAGCCACCTTGTTGATTACCAAGAATGATTTTCTTGTTCATTACATAGTCCTGAATCAAACAAGAAGTGGTTGTGAAGGAAACTTTACTGGATAAATCAAAACAAATTTTATGGACAGAAAGAAGATTGAATTGAAATTCTGGAATATGAAGAACTTGTTTGAGAGTTATTTGAGAATTTAAAAATAACAGTACCAATGTGTTCAATCTTAGCTTGCTTGCCAGTAGGAAAGGTAATAAAGCTAGGTTGAGATATAGGTTCAAAGGTAGAAAATAAAGACAAATGGGGTGTAATGTGGTCAATAGCTCCACTATCGATGATCCATTATGAGTTAAGACAATGAGAAAGAAAACATAAACTTGTACCTGCTAAGAAAGTGTTTGCTAAACCATGTTTGCCTTCATGTCCTGAAGTTTCCAAAACTCCTTTGTTCAACAAGCTGATAAGATGATTATGTTGCTCAATGGTAAAAGCAAGAGCATTAGATTCAGAGTTTGAACCTCTTTCATTTCCTTCAAACTGACTTGTGTTAGAAGCAAGATTTGCAATGAACTTTCTTCCATTGTTGAACTTGTAGCCAGTGGGGTAGCCATGTAACTTGTAGCAGTTCTCTTAATTATGGCCAGCAATCTTACAATGAGAACAAATAATGTTGTTGCGATTATGTTGTGCAGACCTTTAAGATCCTTGATTGAACCTTGGATAAGATTTTTGTGAATTGTTATTGTTATGATTTCTAGGACCTCTATAATTCGTAGCAAAACCAGCAGATTAAGCAACAATATGTGAAGAATGTGATAACTCTCTCTGTTACTCTTCTTGCAAATGGATATTATAGATTTGGTTAAGGCCAGGTAAATGCTCAATCATAAGAATATTCCCCCGAATGGCATTATAAGATTCATTCAGACCCATCAAAAATTGCATTAAATGTTGTCGGTGAATTAAATCTGCAAAAGCTTGTCCTGAACTGCAAGAACAGCTTGGCAAACCAATTAGTGACGTGTGTTCATCCCAAAGCCTCTTAAACTTGGTAAAATAGCCAGCTATGTTAAGATTTCATTGGCTCAAAGAATTTAAGTATTTCTGCACTTGATATACCTTAGCTGCATTTGATTTACCGAATCGTTGTTCTAGCTCTTTCCAGATTTCATGAGCTGTAGAACAATAAACTACACTTTCTGCAATTTCATTGCTGACACTGTTACATCTCTCACAGTGAGCTCTAAGAGATGATTGCAAATCTGGTTTAGAACACGTTCCATTGATAAATCCGAGTTTATTCTTCGCACTGAGAGAAATGACCATTGAGCAACTCCAATGGCCATAATTTTTGCCATCAAGACATTTAGTTACAAGCTTAACACCGGGAGAATCACCATGATGTAAGAACAATTCGTGAGTTGAGTCGATAACTACAATTTCTTGTTGTTCTTTCAAAGGTTCAGTCGTAGTCATGGTAAAAAAAATTTTGATCCAGAACCGTAAAAGACACGCAAACTCACAATCGAACAAAAACTAAACAAAATGGATCGTAAAAGTTTGAAGAATAACAATTATTGATCAATTTAACGAAAAACAGAGTCTAATTCTAAAATCAAGAAAACCTCTGTTACATATAAGGCAGAAGATAACAAGTCTCTCTTAAATAATTATGCAAAATGATTTCACTAACATTTCCAAAAACCACAATCTTCACCAGGAAAAACAGCAAAGAAATCAACAAAAAAAAAAAAGAAACGAAATTGCTAATACATAACTCTGATAACATGTTAAGCTGCATTCCCTTGATGTTCAAAAAAACTTCTTTCAGAGAAAATCATGTTTGAGAGATTAAGATCAGTTTGAGAGAAAATGATTTCTTTATTAATTGATAAATGATTACAATGCAAAACCAGCTTTATATAGCTGAGGAAAAAGACAAAAAATAATTAAAGCTTTAACTAGAATTAGTTATGCCTACTAACTGAAAACTTAATACATGGCCTAGCTACGTAACAAAATCAGTCATACTCCAACATGTTTTTAATAAATTTAGGGTCTTAAATTTAGTAAGAAAGAGGAATGTGCTTTTGATTTTGGGCCATAAACGTTTGCAATTTGTTTTGGGTTTGAGGCCCATATTTAACTTGGGAGGTCGATCCATATTTGTTTCCGTTTGTTGGATTCTAGATACACGGTGAGGAAAATTATATTAAATACGAATAATATATAAAGTTTGGGGGAAAAAATTAAAAATATTTTTTTTTTGGATGTCCCCGAATGGACATATATATATATATTTATTTATATAAAAATGTTATAGAACTGACTAAGAAATGAATATGTAAAAATTACAAAGTAAAATAGTAAGAACACAATAGAGGAGAAAAAAAAATCCTCTTTTTTAATTTGTTTTCTCATTATTTAACATTATATATATGGTGAGGTTTAAGTTAGGACATTTAATTTTTTTAAAATTAAGTATTAAATTCAAATTTTTGATTTTTGATTTTTTAACGTATAATTCAAATATATATATATATTTAACTGAAATGATAAAATCAAATATCATAATTTAAAATTTTATTTTAAAAAATCAGATTGTTATGATATAACATTACTATATATATATCATCATATATAATAGGATATATAAAACATGACAATACTTAAGAGTCACAGGTTAAATGTTAAAGAATAAAATTAGTTGTGAAATTATACCATTTTTAGGTTAACTGAAAATAAAAAGAGTTTTATTAGTGGGGATGGTAGTGTTTAACTATTTACAACAAAAAGAAGCAATTTTGTAATTTAAAATAAACTTTTCGTGCATGCTCAACTTTGTCTTTGTGTGTGTATAGAATAGCTTACAAATTCTTCACACTAGGATACACTTTGTGGGCCTTGTGGTTCATGTGTCAACGAAGCTACTGTTTTTTTTTTTTTNAGTAGGTATAAAATGGACCGTGCTGTGTTGGTCCGGTCTATTTAAAAATTTGTTCGTTTGTGTTTGTGTCAGCCTATTTATTTTTCGTGTCGTACTCGTACTGGCCCATTTAGTTTTCGTGCCATGCCAAGCATGCTATGGGCCCAAACACTTATGTGCTCATGTCATATTCGTGCCTGGCACATGTCATGCTCGTGTTAGACACGGATCGTGCCCGTGCCTATGCCATTTATATTTTGTATATTTTTTATAATATAAATTATATAACTGAATAAAAATTATACAAAATAAATATTAAAAATAAATTAAATTAACAATTAAATAATATATATTTTATTTTTTAATTGGTATATAACACAATAAATATATACAACTAAAAAAACAAAATAAAAAATTATGAGAAAAAATTGGTAAAATATAAGTAATAACAAACTTAAACGTTAATTATTTTCCTTATAAAAACAAATCAAATGTTAGTAACCAAAAATAAATAAACTAAAACTTAAATTTTTTAAAATTTGACTCATGATTATGATATAAATATAAAATACTATTAATATAGTGACAAACTGATAAATATGCATACTTATATGATTAAATTAAATAATTTATTATATTTTAAAAAAATAAATTGAAATAATTTTAATAAATCTATCCATTTTCATGTGAAGATTTTAATAGAGTAATTTCATATAGTCTATTATTGTAAAATAAATTTTTATACAATAAATTTTATATGATAAATTATTTATTATTGTTTAGATTGTATTAAGTTTGTATTTTGTCCAAATTGTTAGTATATATATCTGTGTGGCTTTTCATGTGCTTGTGTCGTGTCTGACCTATCACGTGTCTGTGTCATGTCTGGCCTGTCATGTGCCTGTGCTTAGCCCATTATAGATTCGTGTCGTGCCAAGCACGGTCCATTACGTGCTTCGTGCTCAACATGACACGGTTTATATCGTGTCGTGCTCATGTTGTACTTAATTTTAGCGTGCCGTGCTCATGCTATCCGCCCATTTTTACACCTATACTACTAGCTCTTCAACAAAACAAGATGAGTCATCAATTATATTTAACAGACATAATTTTTTTTTTCAGTTACTGAAAAAAACAATCACATTGTTTTTTTTTTCACATTTTCATAAGATCAAAATTTATCATCTAAATTCATAAAAAGTGGATGAATTAATTAATCTTATGAAACTCAATAACTTTGTCAAATTAACAGTTCAAGATCTTGAAGACACTATTTCTAGTGAAAATACCTACTGAAGAATTAGATAATAATTCAGTGTAATATAAACTTAGGAATCCAAACGAGCTAGTTCCAAATTTCATAAATAGTTGGCTAATAAAATCAGAAAAGAAAGAAGAAGGAAATGTTGGTTCCACCAATTGATTGATTAAGAATGCGAACTTTTAACATAGATTTGACATAAACCAAAATCTAAGATATGGAGAAAAATATGATCCCAAAACTCAAAAAAAAAAAAAAATACAATCCTATAAATTTAAATTATATGCACGATAGAAAATCAGCTTAAAGCCCTACAAAAAAAAAAAAAAATTGAAAGAAGACATTAAAACCTTTTGTTAACAAATTTTATATCCTTAGCAGTATATGACATAATATCCAAATGTATTTTAAAGATTATTTAGGAATGATTCCGTAGCAATAGCTTCTTTTTTCTTTTCCTTTTTCTGATTAAAATGTTATTATAAAAGGAATCATTTAATCGAGGATTTTTTCAGAATTATCAAATAGGTGATTATCTATAAGCAAATCATAAACAAAACAAAACACTTATATTTTTTGGTTAAAATTTATAGGAAGTGATTTCATCTTAAAACTATATTTAGGAATTTTAAAAGAATTTCCAAACCTAAGAGTGATAATTAATAAATAATTTGGTCCATTATCTTCTAAACTCACTTACAGAGAGTTAATGTAGATTGTGCAACATACTTATTATACTGTACTTGTGTAAAAGAATTATCTAAATTTAATTCGTTAAATTTTTTATATAAAAATATGTAAATTTAAACTTAAAAAAAAATAAACAAATTCATATTGTCATGGTGCTAATTTTTTCTTTTTAAAATATGATCTTTAAATTTAAATTTTTATGTTGAAATATATAAATTTAAATTTTTAAATAAATATATATATATATAAATTTGTATGGTATTATTAATGTGTGTATTTAAATTTATTATTCATAATTGAATTTCTGAAAATCAAAAGTTATTTGTTCTATTCATAAGGGAAAAAACCAATTTACCGAAAGGAAAAAGATGTGGTAAACTCACAGGACAAATAAAATACACAAAAGCGAACACAAAAAAACAACTAAGAGGAAAAATATTCTCTACATATCAAACAAAAAAAGTTAGAAAAGGTGACACTTTAAAGGTTAACACTTTTGGTTTGACTTGAAGCGATGCATAAATTGTCAAATCTAGGCCCTATTTATAAACTATAATGCACATGTTCTCATCTTCATTTTAAGTTATATTATTTAATTAAACATTTGTTCATCTTTGGTTGCTTTAACCATACATTTAATTAATTTTTAATAGGGTGCATTAATTCATATTTTAAGTTTTCTATTTTTTTATTGTTTTTATTTATACTCATTTTATTTGGTGGTACTCCTAAAATTAAAAGTTAGCTTACATAAAAATATAACTTTGAAAATCTTTTTTTATTTTTCTTTTGGTAAATGGCATTTTATTTTTTATTTTGATTGTTAGGCAAAATGATAGTAGTTTGGTAAAAATAAGAATATAAATCCCATACGCTGAATTCTTAATATGTAAGTCATTAATGGTTTTTTATGACTTTATAATCAATCTAAGAAAGTCCAAATTTTTTTTATTTAATATTTTATATTAAAAATCTCTATATAAATTTCCATAAAAACTAAATGATCAAACGGCTATGATGATTCGAAGTAAAAAGTTGGATTGCCAATTTCCCATTTAATACATCTAACTAAAATTAGAGATCACTATAAATTGAATTCGTTGCCCTATTAAATCCATGCAATAGCCTAACTTATTAAATGTTTATTTCCAAGCATCACAACGACGTCGTCTCCAGCGTCCTAATTCAAAACTCAAACGGCGTCGTGTATAGTCATCCAACTTAACTTTACAAAAATAACCCTGATCCTTAAACATATCCCCCTCCCTTTATGGTTCAGCAAAATGCATTCTATCTAAGTAGGATAACACCGAAAATTAACTAAAAATAAGGGGCCAATCCGTAACTTCGGTATTATATATATCCAAACTCGGCCCTCTGTTTTCCTAGTCTGTGAAAAATCGAATAGGCGAGCGGAGCAGAGGAGTTTCCGTTATCCAGTTTCTTTCTCTCTCTACGAAGATTTTTGTTTCTTGAGGAAAAAAGAAAATAAAAATAATTTCTTTTTCTCTCTCTTCGCAAAATTTTCTTAGGGTTTTTGAGAATTTCTCCGTCTCTTTCTCTTTGCTCGTGAAAGAAATTTGAATTCTAACAGTTTTTGAGTAGCCATGGTTTCTGATTCGATCACCAGCTCTTCAATTCCTTCTTCGGTCCCCAACAGCAACAATAACTCCAGGGATTTAGGCAAGAAGAAGAGGGTTGGATTCCAATTTCTCTTTTCTTTTTTATTTAATTTTTTTTTATGGAGGTTTTCTGTTTCGTGGTTTGGAATTTTGTGTTTGTCGGGCTCCGCTATTATTAAAGTTTTATTTATTTAATTTTTTTTTATGGTTTGAATTTTCAGGCCAGGACTGCCAAATTGAAGCAGTGCAAGCTTGATGTTCGTCGCGAGCAATGGCTTTCTCAAGGTTTGTAAATGATCTTTCTTTTTTAATGTTTTGTGGGGATTTCTTACTATTTAATTTTTTTATTTTTATTTTTTCTGATTTGTTATTTGCATTCCTTGTTGGATTTTTTTTTTTGATTGTTTCGTTCTTGGTTGATATTATTTAGGGGCTGTTAAGAATAAGGAGGGTTGCAAGGAAGAACCCAACGGCGTGGTTCAAACACGCAAAGCTAGCAACGGTTCTTTGGATAATTTAAAACTGAGGCCGAGAGGGGAAGAGGATAACAGATCGGTCCACCACCATGACAGCGATTCCGAGTCGCTTTCTAACAGTCCGACCAGTCTGACCTGTAGTGTCTTAGGAACCAATGATTCTGGGACAAACTTTACTGGTTCCAGCAGCAGCAGCAGCAGCAGTGGTGGATGTTGCTCTGGGAGTATTACAGAGGAAGAAGAAGAAGGGGATGACGGGTGCTTGGATGATTGGGAGGCAGTGGCTGATGCATTAGCCGCCAATGACAAGCCGCAAAACCCCTGTTCTGAATCTCCCCCAGAGCGCCAATCAATTGCTGAGTTGGTTTCTCCTTGCCAAATGACTCACGGTCCAGGTTTAGGAATTGGGATTTTGAAACCGGTCCCAAAGGCTTCAGGAAATACCAAGGCATGGAGGCCTGATGATGCATTTCGCCCTGAGAGCTTGCCAAATTTGTCCAAGCATCTTAGCTTGCCTAATTCGAACAGGCAACACTATGGCTGTGGAGGTGTTCCATGGGGGTGTAACAATGTTATACCCGCACCATCTTCTTGTCCAATATGCTATGAAGATTTGGACTTTACGGACTCGAGCTTTTTACCTTGTTTGTGCGGGTTCAGGCTCTGCCTTTTCTGTCATAAGAGGATTCTTGAGGAGGATGGACGCTGTCCCGGCTGCAGGAAGCCTTATGAGCGTAATGCTGTTGAGGCAGAGTCGAGTGTGCATGGAGGTAGCCTTACATTCCACTTGGCTCGTTCTTGTAGCATGATTACGAGGTCTTAGGTGTCTATTTTAATGAGTCATGTATGTGGGGTTTCTCCTTTTACTTTTTTGTGTCTTGTGTCTTGTGTGTCGTGGTAGTGTTAGGCTTTGATTTCATCGATTAGATGTAAGCATAGGGTTTTGAGCACCCGGGAATTGAGCGTTTCTCTTATGAGTTTTGTTCTTATCTTTATGGTGCATGTGTTGATGTAGAGGAGTTGGTGTTATGTGAATAGATATGGTGGTATAGAAATGAAACACATGAAATAATAATACAGTATGTTATGGTATTCTTCTTTGATCCAAACTTTCAGTTTTTTTGTAGTTTAATTATCTATGTTCTCCCTGTAACTATTATACTTTGATTACTTATTGATTTTAATTGCTTTGACTTTGTTGATTGGCTAATTGATGTTCTCGAGTGTTTCCTAATTGCATATTTGGTGTATTTAAGATACTTATTTTTTACTTCTTTCTAATGCTTTGACCTATGGCATTGATGCATGAAGGTTCAGCTAGGCAAGACACTATTTAAATTTGTTGAGTTTGTGTAAGATTTTAAGGGTAACATGAATATTGAATTTCACAGTGAATTTTGAATGGAAGTTTATTTTGTTTCTTACCTCAAAATTTCAAGAAAGGAGGTTATTTAAGTTTATTAATGTTTTAGGTGCTTGCATTTTCTTCAATTTTTAGGTAGAAAAATTGTAATATATCTTAATTTTCTTATATGGTTCAGTTTAACTTCTATTGTGATAGAAGAAATGCATCTCTTTTTACCTGTCATTCTCTGCGTTGGTGATATTGGGTTTAATAGTTAATAAAGAAAAGACAGGAAGTCTTAAGCTCATCTTCCAAGGATATTGTCAGTTCTCATTCAGTCGTCTCTAAGCCCTAGCCAGCAACTACACTGATTGGAAATGCAATATAACTGTGTGCTATTCTTTTTTCCACTGACACCCAATCACCAGCAGCCTGTCCACCTCAATACGTGTATTGCTTCCTCCTAATGTACTCTCTTTGGTGTACCTCTTATTTATTTGTTCTTCAATTCTCATGTTGGTTGAAAAAGTGTAGTACCAGGATATTTTAACACGGTTTGAGATCTGATCTCAAGTTCTAGACAGGTTATCATTTGTGATTTTGCTGTATATATTACAGTTTCTGTCTTTCTGAATCCATCTTTATTTGCAGTTGAGAAGTATGCTTGTACTTATTTTTGTTTCAGTTTTCATATTGTTCTTTTTCAAGGAAAATGCATGCTTGAGGCCATATGGTGTCCTACAGCTTGTGGGAAATGTATACCTTCCTAGTGAACTTATTTGATCTTCTTCTTCACAAGCAAAGAAAGAGAAAACAAAGGACTCTGTGTGTAGTTAGATTGCTCTCTCTGAAGGGAGGGCGGTCCTCGAAATGAAATATATATCATCTATAAGATTAGTGGAAGCTCAGGTTCCTTTAATAGAAAGGACGTCTTGAGCAACAAGAGTATCATGATTTTTAGGTACTGCCGTCGCTTTAAATTATATGAAACCTCCACATCTCTTGTGGCTATACAAAGAAAACACAGAAAGTTTATAAGCTTGATTTTTTTTTTGAAATGCAGAAAGTGGGCATTAACAAACTATGTTTCATGCTGCAGTGGTTAGTATATGCAAGTAGAGGATGTTTACGAGCTCTACTTTTGATCTTTAGTCATGGAGTTTGCTGGTTGGATAGGTTTTATGCATTAGCATATTTGTTTTAGCTAGTTGTGAACTGTCTGGTATTTGTCTTTTCGCTATGGTAGCTCTCTTCAGATATGTGTACTATATAATATTGCAAATAAATTAATTTTATTCATTTATCTCAACGTCTGCACTTTATACCCAATTGATTTTCTTGTAACTTTGATCTGAAGCTAGTTGTTAATTTTTAAGAATGACAGTATAATATAATGTTAGATATCCACATTGGTCCTTGATTTGTTGGAAGAATTCAAGAAGCCAGGTTTGGTATAGGAGTCTAGAACTATATTGCACTTTATAGTGCCATTGCAGAAGTTCTATCTTCAAATTTTCTATAAAAACATACCAAGCAACTGAAAGAATCTGATTGGCAGACCTGTTTTGGAGTCTCTCTGATAAAGTGGATAAATTATGCAAATGAACTGATATTTCTGAGATTGTCTGTATTCAAACAAAATGAACGACAAAAAACACTTATTCATACAAATTATTATTCCAAGTCTCACATCAAGTGGGAGTATTTATTGGTGGCAGAAAAAACTGAAGTAGCTGAAGGCTGAAAACGACATGAAACACTGCATGGTTTGAAAATTTTGCATATCATCAAGCATTACCCAGTAGCTGAAATTTCTGTTCTTAACCAATCAGAACTTGTGCATTAATGTATGTTGACCTGTGTTGGAGAGGGAGTGATTTCCACCACTTAACAAAGGTGGACTCCTCCAAGAACACATCCTTCCCTAGCTCGTTGCGACGGCTCCATTCTTCCACTTGTCTCAGCAGGTTCAAGATTTGATTGGATGATATTCCATTAACAGTTCGAGTGCGAAGCTCCTCCACCTCTGCCAAAAAACAAGATTCTCCACTGAACCCTGTTGGCATCCTTTCTTCGTGCTCCCGCCATCTCTGTGTGTATCTATAACGTCTAGGTCGGCCTTTCACCATATAAGGTCCGGTGTCATCATTCTTCGAATGTCGATAGTAGTTGGCAATGTCCAGAGGCTCAACAAGGCGGCGGTACCTGGTTCCAAGCTCTAGCCATTCCTTCTCGCCCTCGAATTGATCTGGGAGTTCATACCTTTTCAACATTTCTACGATCTCATCCCATATACCTGCAAGCTCGAGCCTCTTAATGTTTGCTTTGAAGTCATTTTGGCTCTTTTGAAGCTTGAAGGCATCGTAATACCCTACTTTTTGATCCTTACATGTATCTCTGTATCTTTCTAGCTCTATTAATATTTTTTCAAGTTCTGGCTTCTTTGAATCAATTTTGTCTAGGTTTTTCTGTTTTTGCTTCTCCGACTCTCCTGCAGCCAGAAGGCACAATCTAGCTGCTGTACTCTGCAAAATTCGCAACAGATCATATGAGCACTCTTAAGATTTTGTTCTGCTTTAACATTCAAAATTTCTGGCAAAATAGAATTTTACAAAACGAAAAACAACGAATTGAAAACAGGACTTACCACACCGAGGTCATCTAAGGCCTGATTAATTCTTTCATCTGCTCCACCAATATTTTCCAATGGATCTAAGGAAACCAAATCTTGCATTCCTAGTAAGTTTTCCTTCAGCTCACTTTCATAGGAAAAATGATCTCTTAAGCTTTTATAAGCAACCACTTGGCCTTCTGCATTGCTGCTCAACTGACAAGAATAGAAGAGCAGCTGCAAAATCGCATTCGAGTTCTTCAAGGTTACTAGCTTTCCATTTTCGGTGCAGAAAATGTAAGTTCCAAAAGGCCTGTAAGGGCTTAGCTGAATAAAGCTTGTTATAGTTTCCAGCAGCAGATTTGTACTCCCCATTAGATTACAGGCAACATGGCTTGCAATAGTGGATGCATTCCTCATTACAGACAAAAAGAAAGCGGAAGCATCGTTGGCTATTTCAGAGGACTCGTTCCCAACAGAAGTGGATTTCAGCTCGAAGAAGTTGAGAATTTGGTTGAACTGCTTTTGGATTGATGAAAGAGGAGCAAGCAAAACCCGAGGGACAATGTCGTATCTCATGACGAAATGTATGAAGTAGGCAGACCATTTCTCTCGCTCGAGAGCATGAGAAAGAATGTGATTACCAACAAGGGGAGATCCAAAGGTCACACAGAAGGGTGGTCTTGCATTTTTGGGTTTCACATATTCTTGCAAGAACGAAATTGTGGCCAAGACTGCAATTGGACCACCAAGGGAGTGCCCTGTAAACACTAACTTCTTGTTCTCATTCACAGCTTCTTCCACCTGAGAATGATACATGTCAAAGACATCATTCTAGGGAGATAAATTATCCGTATAACGGTCAACAATAAATGTAATATAAATCCAATGATTTAGGTTCTACAAAATAATTTCTTGTCACTTGTACTATATTTAGAGTTAAGAGGCATATCAGGCTGACATAATGGTTTTAACGTCGAAAAAATAGTTTTAGCATCAGATCTACAATTATTAGCTTTTGGATCACCTAAAATTTAGAATTAATTATTGACTAAATATAAATTTAGTGACATGCACAAATTCTATTTGGACAAAGTAAACATTGTAAAGATCCAGATAAATATAAATGAATTTTCTAATTTTCAGCCGTATAACAATCTTAAAGTTGAAAAAAGCCACTAGGTCAACTTAATATCAGCATGGTTTTATTTTTTGGTAAAGATATGATATGAGCATGATCGTGTGTGTGTGTGTGTCAATGGATTTTGAGTTTTAATTAGACATCATTATATGTGATTAAGAATTATAGATAGTTTGAACAACAATCGGGGAACAATATCATTTTATGAAGTTTTGATCAACATTCACCAAAGTAAATCTCTAGTATAATCAATTTTTGGATAAAAGGTTGCAGTAATTAAAGTTGAAAAGGCATGGTAATTATTATGACTACAATTAATACTTATTTTCTATTTCATATTTTTTTTAAAGTAACATATCTTTTTGTACTTGTACAGTTACATCTATTTACAGAACTTCCAGATATAAAGAAACTTTTCACCCAAAAAAACATATATGATAAATATAGAAACCCATTTTCATTTTAAGGCATAGATAGATTTGAATTACTGCAAAAACCCAGTTTCCAAAAATAGAAAAATAACTGAAACCAAAAAAAAGAAAAAAAAAAATCAGAATCACACACCTTAATTTGAAGTTGTGTCCTTATAGATTCGAATCTGTGCAGAAATGCTTCATTCAAGACAGCTGCTTCATCGTTTCCAAGACTTCTGAGATATTCAGAAAACACTGAACCTTTGGCTGGTTTAGCTCCAAAAGAATCATTACTGAACCAATCTTTTTCAGACCAAGATCCTGGAAAGCTAAAAATAGCTACTGATGATGAAAACCCACTAGAATTTTCCACCAGAAAAGGCTCGTTTTGAAATCTATGAGCCTTCATGGCCACAGAGCAAGCTTTCATTATAAGATCTTCATCAATCTTTAACATCTCTCCAACACTTGCACCAGCCATTTCTTTTTTCTGGTTTTTTTTTTTTGGGGTAAGTTTCTGGTTTGGAAGCTCTGCTTTTTGTTCTGGTTTTTTCAGCTACGTTCATCAAGGGCACGATTGTCATTTAATAGTCAACGAGTTGGCTTTAATGGTCTTTTTATTTTCTAAAGAAAGACTTTTGGTGGACTTGGCTCGCAAGTTGTAGCAAACCCAATTTGCATTTTTGTATTATTTTTTTAGCATGTTATAGGGAGTTTCTCAGTGGTATTATAGACTTTTTTCACCTTTGTTTGGATATGCGTGCGTTTCTAATTCTATATTTATTCTCCGGTTCTGCTAAATTTTTTTATTTTTTTGCTAAAGGGTTCTGCTAAAAGTTTTGTAGGGCATTTTTAGCAACTACATATAATGTAGCAGCTGAAATTGCCAATATTGCTAAATTATATACAAAGGTATGATACAAATATTAAGAATATAAATCGACTACAAATAGTAAGAATGGTAAGAAAATAAGAAAAGGTATGAAGAAATTAAATAGTTTTGATTTTAAATCCACATAAATCTAAATTATATGAATGTCTAGAATTTTTAATGTAAAAAAATGAAATTAAAAAATGAAATAAAATTTCAATATGATAACTTGTTTGTTGCTACAGCATATAAGCAAGGTAATTTTATAAGTATTGATTAATAATATTGCTTGATTGATAGAAGAGTGTTAGGGCACAAATTGAAAATATATTAGAATTCGTTTATAATATCTGAATTGGTGGACCTTTTGTTTCCTTTAAAGAAAGACCTTGGTTGATTTTGCTTGCTAGTGGTTGCAATTGCAAAATCCCAATTTTTCATATTTTTTTCTTTTCTTTTCATTTTATTAATTATATGATAATCACATGACTTCTAATGTCTGAACACAGTTGTAGGAACCAGGAACTTTCTCAGCGCTCGTTGTTTTCCACAACTAATTTCAAAAGACGTATTACTTTTTTTTTTTTGGTTAAAAAAAGACGTATTACTTTAATGATACCGTTTGTCCAGCTTTTATTCTTCTTCTAGAAATTACTAGGCTTCTTTATCCATACCATTCCCAACTCTCCAATCTCCAATCTCCAATTGTCCGTAATAGAAGAGAAAAGCTGAGGTTGTGCGACGGACCAACTAAGAATTGCCATCTGTAAAATTAATAAAAAATATAACTTTTTTATTTATTTACTTTTTCCATCCACTCACACTGTGCCATTTGTCAAAACGAATTTTCACCCGTCAGCTTAACTTTTCCTTTATCTCTAGCACAAAGCACAAAGTGACAAGCAGTCCCAACTTCTCACGGCTTCGATTTCATCTCCTCTCCCATCTCCATCTTCATCTTCTTCTTCTTCTTTATTATTATTATTTTTTTCTAACTATTTCTCTTCTATTTGTTTATAATATATATTTTCTAACTATTCGAAACAGATTAATAATTGGCATATAAAAGCAATGTCCGTTCCTCCAATTTATTTGTTGATAGCTTACTTAGTAAAAAAAATTATGACTTTGAGTGTGTGTTTTTATTTGACTATGCTAACATGGAACCCTTCCTATCTAATATTTTTTTCATTGCTATCAATGAAAAATTGGAAGGTGATGTTCATCTGTAGATTTTTTTTTCTTTTTGGATTTTTTGTGCTTACTGCAATCCTATTAACCAAAAAATAATAATTTATTTTTGTAACTTGCCTTTGAATCTGGACAAATCTCTTTTTTTATTTTCTTAATTGTTCTTTCACATACAAATTCAGATTTTCTTCTTTCTTCTTTTTTTCAGCAGCATTTTGACAAAAAGAAAAAAAAAATTTAAACACTTCCAAAATAGCTTGAGCTTTATTTGGTTTACATTTTTAGTTGTATGTGTCATTTGAGTTTCAAAATCAAGTTTAAGAAAGAAAGTTATTGGAATTGAAAAGACAACAAATTAACTGAATCCCTTTAAAAGAAGAAGAGAGAAGTCTTAATCACAGAGGGGGAGGAAAGAAAAGATGTAAAAAAAAGAGGAGACAAAAAAAGTAAACAAATAAAAAAGTTAATATTTTCATTAATATGACTGATGGCAACTTATGGTTGGTAGGTCGCACCATCTGCGACTATCCTACCCAAGCTTTTTTCCTCATATTGGAACTTCTTTGCCAATATCTATATATACACAATTTAGTAGGTGCGGTGCGGAGTAACGGCCTCTTTTATCATTCTATTCTAGCTTATATTATGGAATNATATTTTCACTTTAAAAATTTAAAGTTAAATGAGCCTGATTATTTTTAGAAGTATTGAATTGCATATCACATTAAAAAATGTCATCTAAATTTATTTAATCTAATGGATCT
The DNA here is from genome assembly GCA_003254975.1 of Ochetophila trinervis. Lineage (NCBI taxonomy): Eukaryota > Viridiplantae > Streptophyta > Magnoliopsida > Rosales > Rhamnaceae > Ochetophila > Ochetophila trinervis. The sequence goes on along the minus strand of QANX01002729.1, from coordinate 42,562 downwards.
AAATGATTTAACATATTTATTTTCAACTTAAAAATTTAAAAATATTCTCACATGAATATTATTGTGTGCGCACGAACATATGTGTGTTGATATATATATATATATATATATATATACATATATATAAACATAAATTTTTACTATTCTGGATGTCTTGGTTATCTTTAGTGTTTTTAGTAACAATTCAACAACAAAAACTATCACTTTACTATTTTTAAAAGTTTAAGTTGATAGGATGTATATCATTTTTACTTTTGTATGGAATTATTGAGTGTTAAACTTCTGATCATTAGTTCTATTGACTTTGATATCATATTGAATTACCATTGATCTCAAAAATTTAAATTGATAAAAAATGGATCACCATATCTTTTATATGTTGTCTCTAACAGTTTCTTATTAAGATCTTTTTTATCAGTTTTTTAATTATTTCAAATATTAAAATACAAAAATATATTTGAGGTTTAAAATGAGCCCATACAAGTTAACTTTGTCCTTTTAAATTTTAGTACGTGACTAGACTCATATGGTCTAATATTACATTTTTAAATCATATCATTGCATTAATCCAAAAGCTAATTAATAAATGTTTTCATTGTAAATCCAACACAAGAGAATGACTATATACATAATTTTGCTATAGTGTGCTCGCATGCCCATGATACAGTGGACATGCAGGTCATGTTACATGTTATCCGAGATATACATCCCATGCATGTAGTCAAATAATTTATGGTGCATTTTGCTTAAAAAAAAAGTAATATATGGTGCAGATTACATGTACTTTAACGCACGCACAATAACATGGGCATGCACACATTTTGTAGTAGGACAATATACATACATGCATGCATACATGCATATGGGTATTTAGCATCTATACCCCTTTAATTATTAAACTTTTTTATTTTGGTCTTTGACTCTTTTTTTTGACACTTTGGTTCTCAATCTCTTTGTTCTTAGGCTCGTAGTACTTTTAAGCCAACATGTAGGGATTTTGTGAGATTCTCTAATTTTATAATTTTATTGTTTTATTATTAGAATAAGTGCACCACATGTCTTAAAATTGTTAAAAAGTAGACAAAAAATAATTTAAGGATTAATAGTTTATCCAAAATTGAATTTTAAGGACCAAAATAAAATAAAATAAAAAATTATAGACCAAAGCAGAAAAGCTTAATAATTAGGGACATAGATGCTAAAAACCCTACCTATATTAAATAAATAAAAAATTTTAGGCCCTAAAGTAGCTTAATAATATATAACTAATGACATAAATGGAAAATCTGGAAGCAAAAAAAAAAAAATTGATATTACATTTTTCCCGATTTGAAAAAAAATAAATATTTATTGAGAGTTTTAGAAGTGCCGTATTGAAGGTTCCCATTGGCCATAATAGGTGATTCACATTTTCTTTTAAAAAATACCATTGAGTGGCATACATCCTCTTCTGCATAAATAAAAGTATGTCAAACTAGGCTTCTTTCATTTAAAACCCTATTATGAAATTAGTTTGATTGGCATATTCTTTTTTTGGTAAATAGTTTGATTGGTATATTCAATATCCATTTTAAATAAAGTATATATTTATATAATGTTATTTCAATACCCATTTTAAATAAAGTTTATATTTCTATAATGTTATTGGTATGTTATAATCTTTTTTTCCTCACTATTTTTATTAATTTATTGTAGGATTTCAGTTCCATGTGATCTCAAACTGCAGTCAAAATGTTTGTGTTTTATTCGGAATGGCTGGTTCAATAATGCCAAGCTTTTGGCTTTAAAATTCAAGCGTATAAATGATTGCTTTGCTAGGCTTTAAGCTTCTTTTCACTGCTATTCAATCTGTGGAGCTCTCTGGTGTGTTTGCAGTTTAGAATATCTCTCTCCAAAAATGAACTTTCTGATTTCATTCAGGCAAGAAAAACCCACATATATATTGGGCATTGAATGACTTTGTCTTATGTATTGCTTACCAGCTTCAATCTAAAACCCTGCATATTATGCAGGAATTTAAAAAGATCTGCAGCTATATGTAAGATTACTTCTACTATAAAAATTACGCCAGTCTTTCTTTCTCATATTACACTTTAGTTGCAATGAACTTTGTTTGTTAGACTTTCAATATACCATTGTTCAGAGCCTCCAATTCTGCCAACTGGTTACTGAGAGATGCCATTATGCAGGAAAAACATTAGGAACTTTGGCCTGCATTGGAAGAATTTTGCAGGAAATTTATTAGCAACAACATGTGAAAGAAAAATTAAATTTTGAAAACTATCACTAAAAGGTATTGAACCTAGGACTTGGCATCTTTGATACCATATCAGACTACAACCCAATACCACTGTTTTCATTAGCTCAAACTTGTAAGAGGTGGACTTGGAATTGAATTATATACTTTAACACTTTTCATTCTTCAAGCTGCGATCTCGACGCTGCAGGCCTTGTAAATTTCTTCCAGTTCAAGAATCATGATTAATGATCATTTCATTCTAGGAATAGGAGTAATCTCTACTGTTTACTATCAATAAGTTGCTAACCAATTGATTTAAGCATCTATTTGAAATACTCTTCTTTTGTTGAATTCCCTGCTTATGATTTGCTGGAGGATGAACTACACACATATTCAGGTTTGCTATCAAATGCAATAGCTAGGTCCATGAACTCTTGCATAAAGCATTTTTTATTTTCTAAATTTCAAATACCAAATTTATACTTCCTTATTTTATCAAGAGACTATCATAACTAATAATAAAAAAATAAAAATAAAATAGAAAGTTTTTAAGTTAAATCTACAGTATTTGTTAAATATAAAGATGTGGACTTGACTCTCTTAGTTTGGATGATGAGAAATTTTAGGGAGATCAAAACTCAGAGTATGTCATAGAAATTAATCGAACAGATAATCATTCTACTAACACCTTATCATAAGCAGGGGCAACATTCCTCTTATTAATATTTCCTCTAATCTACAACTTAATTTTCTATCGTTTTATTCATCAAAATTTCTACATATCAAAATTTCTACAAAATCACGGCAGACAAACAGCTTCAGAAATCAGTATCTGAATCACTGGAAGATATGGAAGAAGCATCCTGCATGAAATGTGAGTTCAAGTTTTGGAACATCTTGTTTGCTAGTGTTGAAGGAGACAATGGAGGCGATGATCCTACAGTATTTGCAGTAATTCCCACACTCTTCTTTTGCATCTTTCGATTGATTTCCACACAAACTTGATCAACCATGCCGAGAAAATCCTTCACAGTGATGAACAGCTGGAGTGGATTTTCTCCTTTGTCTTTCAAAGCTCCTGTTTGGTAATACTCAGTGGTTCTTTTCACCATCTCCATGACCTTGCTTTGCTCCTCTCCCACCACCTCAAGCTCTTCCTCACATTCCTCTAGAAACCCTTTCATTTCCTTCGCAAACCCATCTGATCCCTCATCACCACCATTCCCACATTGTGACAGTATTTTCTGATCAATCTCAGCTAGTCTTCCATTGATGTTGCTGCACATATTGATGAAACTTTCGTATTCTATAAAAGCTGCTTTCTTTACATTCAATAATTCAGCACTTAGTCCTTCTAAAGCTGGTAAACCAAGCATTAGGTACTCTTTTTCTTGATCTTCTGGTGTGCTGCTGAGGATGTTTTTCTGGTTTGTCCCACATCGACGACCCTCTGACCGAGCTACTTGTTCAACAACAAAATGGAGAAGAGTGGTCTTTCCATCTCTGCTTTTGATATCAGAGAGTTTCCTAAGAGTACTGAGGTTGAAACCCAATGCATTTCCTCTTGCAGTTCCAGAATTCAATTTGTTTCCGGCTTTGAGAATGGCTTCGAGAAGTTTAAGGAAAAGACCTCGAGCTCTCAGCTCTTTGCATCCCATTTCCAGAGTTTGCAATGACTCTTTAAGATGAATGATTTCAGGCTCATAGTTTGCTCTGAATAACATCGCGTCGAAACGAGTAAATGCAGAAGGAATAGCTTTGAGAATGTGGTAGAGGAAAGACTCTGCATCTGCAAGTCTTTCTGGGTTGCCATTGAAATTGAGAATCTTGGTTTCTTCTTCTTTGGTTGGTGAAATCTTCGTGAGTTTCTCGAGGGTATCAGAACCAATTCCATGGCCATCGATGAGGGAATCCAAGATTTCTTTTCGAGAGATTGCAAGAGATCTTAGAACAATAGCTGTGTTCTGAGACTTTCTGGGGTCCAAGATGAAAACTTGAGTTGGTTGGTTAGAGTTTGATCTGCTTGGAACCAACAATATGTTACTGTTTCTCTCGGAGGATTGTTGATTTGCAGTTCCATAACCAAACAGATTTTCAATAAGTTCATCATCCACTCTGTGATTTTATATATATATATATATATAGAAAATAAGCAAATTTAAGCAAACAGACAATGGCAAAAAGACAATACTAAATTGACAGAAAAAGCGATCAAATTTGGATCAAACATATGGAACTTGAAGGTGTAAATAATTACCTGAATGACCCATCATTGATTTCATCCCACACCATAGAATGATCAACATCAGCTGCAACCTTGTCCCAGTGCAGTGGTTTCAGCTTCATTTGAGAAACACCAATGGTTTTCGAGTTTTCTCCTGTGGTGGTTAAATCTGCCTTCTTATTATTTGCTCTGCCTGAAGCAGGGGTTTTTGGTAAATTTGGTGGTTGTAAAGATTTTCTTTTCACTAGAACCGGCAGTGGTGGCGGTGGTGGAGGTGGTGGTGGTGGCAGCGGTGTTGGTGGCGGAGGAGGTGATGAGGGAGGCAATACTAATGCATGCATAGTTGGCTTTTGCATAACCATATAGGGAGCACTTGGAGTGACTTGTAGTATTGGCTTTTGCACAACAGGTTTGGACATAATGTCATCAGCAAATGAAAAATCAGTTGAATCAAGATGGAGCAATTGAACTTCCTCATGATGATGAGGTCTAGAACTTTTACATGTCTCTTCTTCAACATTCACTCTCTTTTCTTCTTCGTCTTGATCTTCTTCATAACTTGGATTGAACACAACCTTTGGAAAATCCTTCCCAAGTTGCCCACTTTCAAGTTTCTTCAAATAAAAAACTTCCATCCCATTTTCATCAACAATCACCCCTTTAACATTTCTACCAAGTGACTTTGTAATAACCTCTTCTCTATGAAAACTTGAATTCGCTTTGTTTTCCGGCTGGTTTCGACGAGCAACATAGAATCTATGGAACAGAAAGAAGAATATAGCAGCAACAGCTAGAGTTGTTGCAGCTGTGGCAACAATAGTCCAAGCAATTGACATTGCTAGAATATCACAGCCTGAGATATACAAGAGAGTTGGTATTTTTTTGCCTTATGTATATGTCTAGAACAACATTATTATATACAAAAAAGCTATATCTATATTTACTGACTAAAACCATCACACCTAACTAGAATTATAAAAGGAAAATTGTGGGGAAATGAAATTAAGGCAGTTTTGGGTCTGTTTTTGTACTTTTTGGGCAAAGAGGGTAGGCTTTAAATTCTAGTCTCCCAAGTCCCACCTTGTTGTTGACAGTTTCAATGAAAGTAGCTTTTGCGTCTCAAATTTTTGTACTATGAAATTTATAACACCAAAGCCTTGTTTGTTATTGCAATTGAAAGTTGAGTTAAATTCAATTCAAAGGGCAGAAATTTTTTTTCTTGTAGGTTATTGTGATTATGAAACTAGAAAAATGGTAGATGCGATGAATTAATTTAATTTATTCTAGCCGTTCAGCATCTGTTTATTTTTTATTTTTTTCAATCATATTCTATCAAATCATTGTTGTGTTTTTATGTTGCTTTCAAAATTTTCATTTTTTGCCATGAAAAATTATTTATTGGATTTATTCTGTAAGATTCTACTCCAGCTGTTCGGGATAGAGTTTGTTGACAAACATTAATGTGTGAAAATATTTTATATTATTAATATATAACAAGGAATATTAACAATGTAGTATACGTTGATAACAAAGGGATTATTAGTATAATATACAATATATATAATATAAGTTTTAATCATGTTGTAGAATTCCAACTGGCATAAATACAAGCTGTGATGTTTGAGCACAAAAGAAAAACTAGAGAATAAAAGAATATGCAGGGCCTGCAGAAACTAGCTAGGAAAGTAAATATATGTACTGAATAAATATTTAACAAATTCTTCTGTCATAGTTTTTGTTTTTCCTCTCCCTTTCATATATAGAGAGCTTTAAAACACCTCACAAACAAATAATGTCAAAAAAAAAAAAAGAAAAAAATAAAGTTGTATGCTTAAATCATAAAATGATTTCCATAACATGGTTAAATTTTGTTTTTCCCCTCTCATATAGCTTGTGAGATTGCATTGAAAGTTCTATGCTACTAAATCAAATCAAAGCAATGATAGATTCGAATCGAAAGTGAATTTGGCTCTATATTTAAAAAGTTAAATTTAATATTCATGTTAACATTTATATGCATGTGTGTGTATATATGTATACATTGAATACTAGAACAATACATTTAAACAAGATTATGAAACTATAAAATTAATTTGTTTGTATAGATCAAATTATTTAAGATGAGTCTTAATTAATCACTACTGGTACACCAGCTAAAAGCTTTAATATGACAAATATCATAAAATGTAAAAGTTGTTAATTTTTTGCAATAATTAAATGCATGCTCTAAGCAATCAAGCATGCTCTAACTAATTGTCTCAATTTAGGATGAAAATCTGGATTCAGAAATAGAGAAGGAGATACAGAAGAATGAATGGCATTCTCGGCCTGGTCAGTTGCAATAATAAAAAACATACTGACATTATAGTAATAACAATCATCATCATCATCATAACAACTTTTCCATAGCTTCCATAGCCACTTCCTCAGCACATGGGCTATCTTTTAAATTTAGAAGAAAACAATATCACTGTATTTCCCATTCAACACATGGGCTATATTCATTTTTATTATTATTATTAAGACATAGAAAAGTTAATTGAAATTGACTCAGTTGCTTGTGGACTCGAAACGAGTGAAGAATTTAGAAACTTTTTTGTATTTTTTCTTTCTTGAAATTAATAAAATTATTTAGAGAGAGAGAAAAAATGTTTAGTATCTATTGTGGGCTGCGGTCCAGATTTGCAAATGAACTCTTATTTTGGGTCATTATTAGGTGGTACCATGAGAATGGTCCATAATTAGAACTGCAATCTTATTTGGGATCCTCATAGCAAGTTGAGGATCTTTTCTTTTAGCAGAGTCCTCTTATCATGGAATGAGCTAAAAAAACAAAACAAAAACAAAAACAAAACAAAAGTGGGATTTCATTTAATCTAATGAAATTTGATATACATGAAGAATAAAATTGTAGAAACGAAAAAAAGCCCTATACTTCCAAGTCAATCTTCCTTCTCTATTTTCCTTCTCTTTGTCCTAATGGAATCCTTCAAGTTGTCATTTACAAAAGGTGGGTGATATTGGATGTGATTAACAAAAGAAATCCCTCAATTACAACAGGGATGATGTGTGTTATATTGGAAATGATAAAAATCCGGCCACCCAAAATCCTTAAACTAATCTGTGATACTATGCAATCTGCATCTCTTTGTCAAGCATATAGGCAACAATGGCGACGATGGTGATGAAGGTGACTGAGATGGTGGTGATGATGGCGGCGATGATAAAGGACTACTCTCATCTTGAAGCTTTCTCTTGTAACTTTTCTTCTCCTCGATTTCTTTTCCTTCCCCTTTCATTATGAAATTCTTCAAACGTTTCACATCCGATAGTTTTACAGGCTTCACTATGAACTCCTCTGCCCCTTCCTCTAGACACCTGCAATCAATCAGAGAAAATAATCTGTACTGGTCAATACCTTACAATTTGTATCGATCAAATAGAGACGGATGAACAAAATGCTATACATGAAGTAAAACTCCAATCTTTATAACTTTGTTTTAGTTGAGCCAGTATTCGTAGTATGAAACCTACTTATGAAGATTGATAGAAAAGATGTTGAATTCAATGACATTATGAAAGATTGGAAAAAGAATCTAGAGTCCACCGATACAATAGAATTTTGTACATTTCTCACTGGTATAAGCAGCCTCTAAGTTATATGCATAATACAGTGTCAACACTCAAAAACGTATATACAAGCACAAAGTACCCCTCGATTGGAAATACTAATCACTGAAATGGCAGAATATATTAGAAATGTTAAAGATCAAGTCTATGTCATTTGTGGTGTCTTATTAGTAAACTATTGATGGAAATCGACTTGAAACAGGGCACAGTGCTTGTAATGATTTTGTAAATCCATAAGCAGTCAACAAAATCCAATACCAAATTTGAAATTAGTAGTTAATGGACTAGCGAGTTAGACCGAATCGGCAAGAAATCTTTATAATTATGATTATATACATATACAATATTTCCAAGCAGATTACTATTGAGGAATTGTTTGTGCATACGAAACAAACAAACAAAAAAAACAAAACACAAAAAAAGTGTATATTTCAAATTAGCTATCCTCCTTTGCCTTTATCTTCTATCAGATCCCTCATCCTTCACATGTGAGAAAATATTCACAGAATCCAGGGTGACCCCCCCACTCAATAGATCTACTTAGTAAAATAATGTTCATACAATAAATTATTTTGGTAAGCAAATACATGTGATTTCTATATAAGTTCATACAAATAAATTTGGAAAACAAATTATATGCTATCGAAGATTCTCAGGGGAACAAGAATCAGGTTGGCTATACCAACACACCTCGAAGAAGGATACGAGGTGTTAGCAATTTTGTTTGATTAATAATCTTAATATCACCATTTTCAAGATTTCATTATCTCGGAAACAAACCATGTATTGGCTTTTTCTATAATAATTAATAAAATTCATAAGATTTGGCGAACCATCAAGATTATAATATCGAAATTCATGCGATCCAACTTATGGTATTATTAATACAATATCTATTACCCCAAAACATCAAGTCCATTGAGAAAGTTAGAATAAGAAATTAAACTCAGATTCAAAGATTTTTGGTCATTCATATATACCAAATCACCTGGATTTGCATATAAAAACATGCTTTTGAATCACATTTCTCACTTCTAAATCATATTAATTAAAAATCCCATCTAGAAATATGCAGATAAAATAACGAAACATTATTAAACACAGAAATTAATAATCTCAAGAAAGTACCTATCAATACGTGTTAAGATGTTCTCAGAGGACATTATCACCACAGGAACCTCTCTGAATGCTGATGATTCCTGCTCAAACAGTTTAACAAGCGGTAAATCTCTTGAATAAATTTTTTAATCAAATTTATGACCAAAGTTTGCCTACTTGTGTAATTTTTGGATCCTGTAATTCGTTTGGTTGCTAAGAAAATTAATTTGGTTTGGGACTGAGAAAAGTTTAAGTTCATTTAGAAGAAAGGAAAAAAAATTGAGAAAGCTGACCTTGATTTTCTTGAGCAATTCATATCCTGTCATCCCTGGCATCGAGTAGTCCGTCATGATCAGATTTACTTTCAAACCCTGTAATATCAACCACCCAAGAACAACTCTTAACATCAAAAGAAACCCACGGGAATCCTCAACTAAAGAAAAAAGATATTAGAATTTCTATTTGGTTGATAAGAAAATAAATCAAAATGAAAACAATCAGAAAAAGTTCTAATAGAGAAAGAATCTGAGAAATTGAGTTAAAATGGTATCCTTAAAATTTGGAAAAAAATAAAAAACAAACAAACAACCAAACGGTAATTCAGCATTTTTCTTTTATTTTTCCATCCGTTTTCTCAGCAACCAAACAGAGCAATTAAACACAATAACTAGTCCAAAAAAGTTTTACTTACATCCAAACCAACAGAGCTCTTCTCCTCATCTAAGCCCAAATACTGCAGAGCTCTAGTCCCACTCTCCACAGCAGTAACTACCAAAAAAATAAAATAAAAATCCAATCATCATCAAAAAACCCAAATCAAAATTCAAACATTTTCTTCCTCCCAAACAACTCAGAAAACATCATAAAAAAATAAAAATAAAAATAAACCCACCTTTACAACAAGAGATCTTAAGCAACCGCTCAATGACCTTCCTATCAACAAGACTATCATCGACAGCAAGAACATGCAACTCTTGATCGGAAATCTGAACATTTTCCGGCAAGTTTCGCCTGATAACTTCACCGGCGGAAGCCATAGGTAAATGTTTTTTTTTTTTTTTTGGGTGAAATAGGGAAATGGGTTTGTTTTGTTAGTAAAGAGAGTTCAAAAAATTCTGAAAGCTTGTGAGAAATGGGAAAGTGTGGGTTGTTTATAGTGAATGGAAAAAGAGAGAGATAGATAGAGAGAGAGAGAGAGAGAGAAAAGAGGAAGCCTTTGCTTTAAATAAGGAAAGCTGAAAAAGGCCAAAAGCAGAGATTCTGAGGATCCAATATATTTGAGAGATTTTGTTTCTGTTTGCAAATCTAGCAGAGCAAGATTATCCCCTCCACTTGTCGCTTGTCTTGTCAATTCTTTTCTAAATGTTTTTATTTTCAAAATTAGAATATATTTAGTCACGCTCAGAGATGACAATTCGTAATATAAGGTTCTATTCTCTATTGCCGGATTTCTAAAATATATATATATATATATATATATATTTTTTTTTTTTTCACTAAAATAAAAAATTAAAATTAAAATCCAAATCCAAATTGAAAATGTTTTAACGTATTTTTTAAATAATGTTAGGAAATTAACTGCGGGTGCGGCATGAATTTGATTAGTTTATTTTAAGTTTTTGGTTGTCTGGAATAACTTTTATATATTTTTTCAATAACAACTTTTAAATTTTAAAAATTATTTTTATTTATAAAAAATTATATCAAATAAAATTTTTCATTTGAAAATTTATTTATTTTTATATAAAAACAATGCGGTAAATTATAGAGGTGTTAAAAAAAACCAACTAATCGATAAAACTAACCAATTTAATCAAATTTAATTTGTTTGGATCGGTTTTAAAAATTCAAAACCAATAGTCAGTTCGATTCGGTTCGATTTTTTATGTTAAAAACCAACAAAACCAATATAAACCGAACCGACTATTTTTTTTTTACAAAATATATGGCAATTATTTAATATTATTAGTATGTAGGCTTTGTTATATTAGCTTAAATTTAGAATTTGATTACTGGATTATTGGATCAGTGTAGTAATTTTGTTTTGTTTTGTTTTGTTTTAGTTTAATATGTTATTTGTCATGTATTTTTTTAATCATTTATGTGTTAGGTTTTGAAAAACAATATTTTTTTATGGATTACTTAGTAGGCACTTTATGTGTTATGTTTTGAAAAAAAAAATATCTTTTTAAACAAAATTTTTTGTACAAAAATAGCTCAAATGTCAAATATTCAAAGTAAAAAAAAAAACTTAAAAATTAAATTTTAAAAAGTCTAAAAAAATTAAATAAAAGTTTAAGCCAAACCGATCCAATTCAATTACTAATTGGATTGGATTTAATATATAGATCGAATCGGATCGGATTGAAAAAAATAAAATTAATTATTAATTGGATCAAAATGATTATTTCTAAAATAGATCGGTTTTGAACCGATAAACACTTTTAATAAATTGTATCAACATTTTTTTAATAATACAACCTTTTTATTTTTTATTTTATGTTCTTAGTTTTGCTACAGAAGACAATGAATAATACATCCAATATTTTAATTATCATTATTATGTTCCTTTCCCCACTTTAGTATTAGCAACAATGTCTAATACAACAATACCTGCAATTCAGTTATTTGCAAGGCCTGGAAAGAAGACCATAACAGAGGAATGCATAATCACAGGCTGACTAGAAGCCTGCATCTCACTTCAAAAGCTTTGAGAAAATGGAATCGAGAGTGCTTCGGTTATGTGCACAAACAAATAAAATCGCTGGAGGCAGAGCTGGCAGAAATACAGATTTTGGATATGCATTCGGTGAGACATGTTCAAATACAAACAGATTTACGTATAAGAATGGCAAGGATGGAGTCAATTAATCGTCAGAAATCAAGGGAGCTATGGTTGAAGGAAGGGGATAGGAATTCAAAATTTTTCCACCTCAGTACAGTTATTCAAAGAAGAAGAAACAGGATAAATGCAATCAGAGATGGAGACAAATGGCTGTTTGAGGAGAAGGATATTGCTGACTATTTCAAAGAAAATTTTGAGAAATTATTCTCCTCAGATTTTCCTAGTTTCAGCTCAGAAATTGGAGAGATTATCAACCCTTGCATCACGGAGGAGGATAATAATGCTCTCACCCGGATCCCTTCTGAAGAAGAAATTAAGGAGAGCATCTGGAGTCTTCACCCCCTGAAGAGTCCAGGGCCAGATGGCTTCCCGGGCATTTTCTACAGAAAATGTTGGAACATTGTTAAAGGAAAAGTGGTAAACTTTGTCCAGGAAAATTTTAAACTTGGAGTTATCCCATCTAGAGTCAACAGGACTTTCATCGTTCTAATTCCTAAATCAAACCAAGCTTCGGGTTTCAATCAATTTCGCCCTATTAGTTTATGCAAGTTTTCTTATAAAATCATTGCAAAGATTATTGCGGGGAGACTTGCCAACCTTCTAGATGGGATTATATCTTAGAATCAAGGGACCTTCGTCAAAGAGAGATTGATAGCGGAAAATACAGTGCTTGCCCAAGAGATTAGTCATAAACTGAAAAAGCATAAGGGGAAAAAAGGGTTGATGATTATGAAATTGGATATGCAAAAAGCCTATGATAGGCTGGAATGGAACTTTATTATCAAGGTGTTGGGGGCGTGGGGGTTCAGTGAGAAATTCCAATAGATGATTCGCAGCTGCATTAGCTCTGTAAACTTTTCGCTGCTGTTAAATGAAAATATTTCTGAAAGTTTCAGTCCGGGAAGAGGGCTCCGTCAAGGAGATCCCCTTTCCCCCCTTTTGTTCATTCTTAGTTCTGAAATTTTCACTAGACTCTTGGAGAAAGAGGAGCAAAAGGGGAACTTCCATGGGATCAAAATAGCAAGAGGAGCCCCGGCAATCTCTCATTTGCTGTATGAGGATGATCTTCTGATTACGAGTCGTGCGGGGAAAACTGAAGCTGAAACTTTTCAAAGATGCATAAGCAAATATTGCAAGTGGTCGGGGCAAAAGGTGAATTTGGAAAAATCCAGTATTCTCTTCTCAAAGAATACTCCAGGGAAGGAGAAAAGAGATATCAGAGCCATCACGGAATATAAGGAGATGGGAGTTTCCTCTACCTACCTGGGGAACTCGCTGGTTTTGGGGAGAAGCAGAACTAAAGAATTTCAGATTTTGAAAGAAAGAGTACAACATAGACTTGAAGGATGGAATAAACAAATTTTGTCAAAGGCGGGTAAGATGACTTTGATAAAGACAGTGATCCAATCTTTGCCAACGTACACGATGTCTACTTTTAGGGTTCCAAAAGAGGTTTGCAAATTGATTGATAGTCAGATTAAAAAATTTTGGTGGGACTCGGGTAAAAATTCAAAAAAATATCTTGCCCTCAAGAAATGGGAGGAAATTTGCAAACCTAAGGAGCAAGGGGGGCTTGGATTTCGGAGGATGAATGATTTGAATTTAGCTTTGTTGGCTAAATTGGCTTGGAAAATTGCTCGGGATGAAAATAAACTTTGGGTAAGGGCCCTAAAAGCAAAGTATCTAAAAAATCAAACTTTCTTTGAATATAGAGTGCAAGGAATTCTATCTCCTGTTTGGAGAGGAATTGTGGAGGCAAGATCTCTAATCCAGCCAAATTCATGTTTCAAAATTGGAAATGGATTTTCAATTCATCCATTCTGTGATCCTTGGTTGAAGGGGGTTGCTGGAGGAAGCCCTCAAGTTAAAGAGGGAGCCGAGTTTGAGAGGTTTAGTAGGGTGGTGGACTTTAAAAATATAGAGGACAATTGCTGGAATATTGAGAAATCAAAAGAGAAGTTTACAGAACAGTCGGTGGCTGAAATTATAAAGATATGCTGGCCATCTTTCCCTTGTAATGACAAACTTATCTGGAGAGGTAATGTGGAAGGGAACTTTACTGTCAAAAGTTGTTATGATATGTACATTGCAGGTAACATTGTAAGCAATCAGCAAATCTGGAGCAAGCTATGGAAGCTCAAAATGCATGAAAGGTTGAAGCTTTTCCTCTAGAGGTTGCTGGCTGGAGTTCTTCCATCGAGAGACTTAATATATAACCGGCTGGGGCTGGGGGACTTAGTCTGCAGCATTTGTGGAGAGGAAGTGGAAAGCTGTTTGCACCTTTTTAAAGGATGCCATGGGGTAAAAGCTCTTGCTTTTGCCAGCCAATGGAGCTGTCGGATTGAAGCTCTGGAGGTCTCAAATATTCATGAGCTTGTGAATCTTTGTATTGAACCAAAAGGTTGTTTGTTGAATGTGAGTATGAGCAAGGAAGAGTGTAGCACCTTTTTTGCAACTCTTTGGTACTGTGTTTGGGAATTCCGGAATGATATCATCTTTAATGGGAAGGCTCCTTTTGAGAAGATGGTAAAGAAATTTGAGTTGAGGGTGGCTTCTGGAACCAGTGTGCCTCTGTGGCATGGATTCCCCTTTGAGACCCAGTTTGGAGAATTGGAAGAGCCCCCCCCCCCCCGGGTTGGTACAAAATCAATACTGATGTGGCTTTCAAAGAAAGGGAAGCTGCACTTGCTTTCGTTTTAAGAAACAACAGGGGAGTAGTGCTACACATTGAAACATTTCTTACTGAGTGTGAGTCAGTTATGGAAGCTGAAACTATTGCCATTCTAAGAGCTGCGGAAACTGCAGAGATAAAGGGATGGAAGCAGGTTCTTTGGTCTTCAGATGCTGAGACTGTGGTAAAAGTTTTAAATCAAGTTAGTGAACCGGAGGGCTGGAGAATAAGGTTGACTGCTATTCAAATTAGAGCCAAATTTGCAGCTCACAACTGGCAGCTTGGATGGAACCACAGGACTTCCAATACTTTGGCTGATGCTGTGGCAAAGGAATCCCTCTCTTTGAGTACTGCTTTTCTTTTTGATGTTTGTAATATTGACTCTATCCCCAAATTCTTTTTGGACATTGCTTTAGCTGATTGCATGAGTGATTTGGGAGTGTAATCTCCTGGTTTTTTCTGTGGTTTTTTGTGTGCTAAATGCAGTAACTATTCACCCAAAAAAAAAAAACAAACAATGTCTAATACAACAAAGTTTTTAACTATTATCATTATTATGTTTTTTTTTTTTTGTTTGGTGAATATTATTATTATGTTCCTTTCCCTACTTTACTATTAGCAATAGTACGAAGGGAAAAAAAAAACAATAATATAGAGTTATCAAATTATGAATACAAAATAATCTGGTATAATTTATTGGATTTGTTATCTATGATTTTAAGTTATATTATTTTTGTTAACTAGTAACAAATTGCCACATCATTTGATATTCAAAATTTGATAAATAAAATTTATGGCTGCAACAGCACTTCGAAAAAAAATATACATATCCGCAGGTTTGATCTAGTGGTAAAACTACTAAAAAATACATTTAAATTCTAAATTAGATCAAATTCCTCCATCTCCCTTAGTTTATAGAATATGTTGTTATCCTGGCAACCATATGTATATGTATATGTATATGTATATGTATATGTGTGTGTTTTGACCATTATTTCAAATAAATGCATATCTCCTCAACTTCATTATAAGTCAAATTTATTAACTTATTTTAATTCCTAGTGAATTCTTCTCCCATAGAACAAATCATTAAACTTGAACTTTAATATTTATTCTCTCTTCTTTTTTTTTTTTTTTTAATCTTAAAATTCACATCATTATGTGTAGCATGCGGTCTCATATAACAAATTAAATTAATATGTTATGGTAATCAAAAATTGAATAATTGTTCTTTATTTTATTTATTTATATATATATATATATATTGGAAATGAGAGATTAGAATTCAGACCATTGTGACTTTTACCATTGTTTTGTCCTTTTTTGTGTGGTAGAAATACCATTGTTTTGTCCTGCAGAAACAATTGTTTTCTCAAATTATAATCCAAGATTATATTAAAGATATGAAAAGCCAAAATTTGGATCCCTATAGCACCATCCTTTCAATAATGCATTGATGAAAAATGACTATGAATGACTAAGTTCATAGAATATTCCACTATGAAACATATGCTCCTAAAAATAAATAATACACAAACATGTAATTAAGAAATTGAAAAATTATAAATAAGGAGAATGCTAAGTATGAAAATTTATTCTTCGACATTTATCCTAATCCTAATCAAGATTCAACTAGATCAAAATGTTTCACATCCATGATAAACTTGAAGGAAGGAAATGCCTTTCAACGTATTAATTATTCAAAATGTTTAGGTTTGGATCATCAAGAAAGATTATAAATCCATAAAATACATTTTTTTAGGCTAAGAAATCCATAAAGTACAGTGGTAGTAGCATATATATAGCTTTTTAATATGAACTTTTACATTTCACAAGGCACTACGCCCTTCATTCACCTAAATGAGGATCTTTGCTTATAGTTGCATTTCAAATTTTTCTCATCAAATCAAGAAGCAATTTAGTTCACAAGTAAGGTTCATTGGCACAAAATTAAGACATTTTTGAAAGCCACATCAACATTGCACTAACGTGTGTATTTATGTACATGTATATAAGTTTTTAATGTTCTAAGTACAATCAAAGATTTTTTTTCCACAAAAGATAAAATGTGGTTAACTATTTTATACTCAATTTTTATGTTTTTGGTTGAAGATCTTTAATACTCAATTAAGTAAATCAAAATCATTGCTAAAAAATGTTTAATATCATATTATATCCCCAAACTATGACATATTATCACTTTGCACCCCAAGTATTATTTTTGTATCATATTATACCCCAAAATGTACTTTTCTTTAATGAATTTAGCCAAATCAATTACTCATTGTATAAAATTGATTCTAAACAAAGTTTTTTTTTTTTTGGTAATCAATTCTAAAGAAAGTTACAAAGGTCTTACATAGTTAATTTAATTAAATGCATCCGTTGAAAATCTTTGATTGGACTAAAATGGCAAAAAAAAAGAAAAACAATAATTTGGGGGAGCATAGTGAAAAATGTATCATAATTTGGAGTATAAAACGATATTGACCCTAAAAAAAACCCATTGGATTAGTAAGAGATAATTCAAGCGATTAAGATAATCCTTTATTTTTTATTTAATATTTAAAAAAAATGCCATCTCTTTGTAAGCTTCAAAAACTTACCAAACAATAAAAAATAAAAAAATTATTTAACTTCAACACTTTTAAATTTTAGGAAAATCCATTAAATTATATTTAGCAAGGGAATGCGGCGAATGCCAATACGTAAAGATATGGTCACAACCTTCAAAATCTTTAATTGATTTGAAATGGGATATAGCCTTTGCTAATTTTTTTTTAACATAATCCAAATAAAGAATCTTTTAATATCCATTTAAGTATAGATTATGCTGTCTTCTTCTTTTTTTTTTTTTTTTCAAAGCACATGAAAAAATCTCTTGGAATTCGCTCATCCACTATTGACAAGTAAGAGCCATCATGTAAAGGTGACTAGTTTGACCATAGGTCAAAAACATGGAAGTCAAATATTTATTTAATATTTTCTTAAATAAATGAAAAAACTTTTTAAAAAGATTTTAAAAAGTTTGAACAGAAAGAGAAAAAAGAAAGAAAGACAACACCGGCGGCGTCAAAATAGGAAGGCCACCACTTGAAAGCTGAAGGGTCAGTTCCCAAAAATATATAAAATAAAAACAAAAATAATTTCATCGTACGGTCATCATATCTTTGATGATACGGTTTCAGATATATGGTGGGCTCCACTGGGTCCCATTTTATATCTCTCTTTTAAGTTTTCCTCCATTTGCGTGAACGGTCAGATCCTAAATAGTAAAAATAAACAAATACTTTTACCTGAAATCTTTATTTTATTTTATTTTAGTTTGCAAAAATCTGATTTGCAATCCATTTTGCCAGCCACTTTTATAGGCATCGAAGTTTGTGGTTTTCAATCTTCTGGGCTGGATCCGATTTGCTTTTTACTTTTTCTTTTTTCGTTCTTTTTCTTGTTATTGGGTTTCTATATTGATCTCTTTTAGGTAACCTATGACCTATAAATTTATTTATTTTTTATTTATTGGTTGAGAATCAAGCTTTTTAGATTTTTATTTATTTATTTAAAATATCAGTTAATGATTTGGAAATATACTTACTCATATTAACAACTATTTTACCAATAATGTCAGATATATTAAAATATTAATCAGATTTATGATATTAAATGATATATCAAAATTTTAATTAGTTTATTTTTTATTTACTTATCTAAATAAATATTTATTTATTAATATTTAAATTATATAAATATATTATTCAATAATATTTTAACATTTATTATTTAATAAATAAATTTACTTTATATTATATTATTTGTAATATTATTCTTATTTTACAAGCGTCACTAGTACCTGGATCGAACTAGTTTGCCTATTGGACTTAGAGCCAACTAAAGGCCCAAGGCCCACATTTAAATATGGGCTTTCTACTAGGCATTAAAGTGAGCCCCATTGGGGAGCCTCATGTACATTATCTCATCTTCATAAAAAACTTATAAAGTGTTCTAAAGACTTCATTCTTTCCATTTGGGACTTTTGGTTTTGTTTTGTTTCAAAACACATGCAAACTTCAACAGTACCCCACATTTTGAAATAAAATAAAACTTTATACTAAATATGCAATGTAATTGAGAGAGAAAGCACATGTCATGTATCAGGAGAAGTGTATTTTGGACTTTAAATTTTCTAAGTAAAATATATTTGGTTTTGATAGTAATGTTGTGGATGTAACCTTGAACTGTTCACTTTTTTGTTGTAAATACAAGACAAAATGCATCATGTGCAGGCAACATTGCACATATATCTTGCAATTTTAGTGGTTTAGTACGAGTAGTAACAAAGATAACAAATGCATCATAATCTGAGTTCAAACCACTTAGGATACAAAGAATATGGTCTTCTTCAATTGTTTGATAACTCGAAATAGCAAGTACATATACATAGTTTTTAATCTTCAATAAATATTTTGCCATTGGCATTCCTATTTTCTTGGTAGTTTGTAACTAAAATTTGTGCTGCAAAATTTTGGCGTTTGATTGTGAATAAAACATGCATTCAACGGTATCTCACACTGCATATGAGAAATTGCATCTAACCGTTTGAATTTGCACGTCAGGTGTCATGGATTCCTGCACCTAGCACATCAAGATTTGATCTAGTTGAATCCAAATAGTACATTTTTCGTTGAGTTTTCTTGTTTAACGATCTTTATCATTGAGATATTCAGGTTGTATCTCATTTTTTTCCTTTGAGATAGTTCATCATTCGATTTCTTTTGATGACGGCAAGGGCTTGTTGATGCCATAAAAGAAAATTTCTGGCATGTAATTTTGTTAAAAAAGGATGGCTGAACATTCCAGAAAGTTTTACTCCAGGAAGACCAACATTGGAGTGGTAACAATTGAGGTATTGGTACATGATTGAGAGGAACATGAGTTTGAAGACATTTTGAAAAAGAAAAGGGATCAAATTGCTCTGGTACCAAGTTGAAAATATTGAATTGTTAATTTGTATATTAAATGAATTTGATACATGATTGAAATACAATATATATAGACGTAAACTGATAAAGACTGAGCTTCATGATAAACTATATAACTCTACAACAAATAGAAAGAGGCAGTAACAATATGTAATTCTTTGTAGTTATTGTCAAAACATAATAATTAATAATCCAAATGTTACGAACATATGTTTCTAACATTAATACGGTGTTATTGGGCCTTCTTTATGAGTTTTATCTGTGAATTTCTTTCTCTCCGTTTGAAATCGATGTTAAAAGCCTATGAGAACTGTGATAGTGGTTGTGGTTTAATATCTAGTTAAGTTTCATATTTTACTTTTGGCGAGAGTTATGTATGGGAGATAGATTTTAGTTCTAAATGGTATGTTGCTCTCCCTGATGATGAGATGGAGGTAATTGAAACCTCCCTGATGAACAAGCTCGGGCACTCAACAATAAACAGCAAAGAATAATACGTAAACAAACATTACTATTGCAAGATCAAGAGGGTTATAGATTAATCAAATTTGAATTGGTATTGTTGATTTAAGTGTCTTAACAAACAGAACAAAATTCATCTGCCTGCTCAGTGCTACCCGTGCGACGCTATTAATAGAATTATGTACCCAAAGTAAAGAATTACTAGGAAGGGGGGGGATAACAAAATTCACAAGATAAAAACTAACATTACTCTAGAACAATGAGATGATATCTGCAATAGCTTACGTTGAAAAATAAAGAGAGGAAAAACTTCGTTCTATTCTACTGTTGTACGTTTATGATCTTTAATGAGAAACAAGCTCAGTATATACAAAGTGAAGGCATGGTGTATATATTAAGATGACTCTAAGGCTGTGAATGTTATTACGATAATAGGGTTACTTCAATGTTCTTTTTAGTTGTACGTTTCTGATCTTTTATGACTGGGTCACACCGGCTTGCCACAAAATGGTCCCCACATTTTGTTGAGGCAGTATCGCTGTGAAATTATGGCCCAGAAAGTGCCACAGCTACGAAGTTGCTTGTCTTGAATTAAATTTTTCTGCAGTCATTATGAAGAATTAGATCATATGACACAAAGCATGTTAAATGACCTGAGAAGGAAATGAATCAAAATGTTTTGACCAAAACAAGTATATAAGTTTCAGTAGCATCTTTTTCTTTTTTTTAGTTCAGATCACTAGCATCTAATTTGGCATAACAGAATAACTAACTGTACTTCTTTTGGAGTGCTATATTATTAAACCCAAATATGGATATCTAAGTTTTCAAAATTAAATAATCGATATACAAATCTTCAAAGCAAAAATAAATAAATAATTTGCCAAATCTTAAAAACATGATTTTGTAAAAAGAAAAGCCAAAAATAAAAAATAAAAAACCTGGATCACACTAGAGAATGGCTTCTGAAAGAAAACACAGTCTTATTAAATTAAACCCGTGTTCCCACGAAACGAATAAAATAAAAATATGGGAAACAAAATAAAAACATTTTCAAAATGTCAAATTTAAAAAGAAAATCTGATTTCAAAATGAAAGTACAAAAAGCACAAGGACAGCAAAGCCATGACATATGTTGAATTTTAAAACAGTTAGCATTATGGAAAATCCCATGCTGATTTGCATTATCCCAAAATTCATCCAATTAAAATTCATCGAATCTTTAAAATTCATCTGTATTATACATATCATGCAACTTCATAGCTGTGGCACTTTCTGGGCCATAATTTCACAGCCATTCTGCCTCAACAAAATGTGGGGACCAGTTTGTGGCAAGCCGGTGTGACCCAGTCAAGCATCAATCACTTTAGTCAGATGGGCCTTACTGGGACTTTTGGGTCCCTGTGCTTTTTGTACTTTCATTTTGATATAATTGAATTTTATTATTTTAATATGTTACGTGCCGCAATAGATCATTAGAAATGCTTTATTTCTAGAAGATTTTTGTACAAATATGTATTATATTTCAATTGCAAAGTGTTAATATAGCTCCTAAAAATTAATCAACCCCATCAACTTCAAGAAAATAAAAGAAAAGGGCCAATATAGCTCCTAAAAATTAATCAATCAGATATTGATTTCCAATGTGAAAAATGAAAATACAAACCACCATATAGCAAATTCTAATTTAGTTTGTTTATTTTCCTTTCATCATATCAGTAGTCAATCAAATAAAATCATCATGAACTAGAAGTAGAGAACTAGAAGTTGAAGAAAACCCCAATTTTTTATTAAGCAGCAGCATATTTGGAATAGAGAGAGAGAGAGAGAGAGAGAGAGAGAGAGAGAGAGAGAGAGAAGTAGACTGAGTACATATGGTGGTCGAGAACTAATAAACCTAACCAATTTAAAGGGATAAAAAAGAAGAAAAAAAAAATCGTTTAGTGGCGAAGTTGTCATTGACCATTTTAGCCTTATAATTATTATTAAATTAAAGTGTCTTACTTGGAGGTATTAATTATTAAAAAAGAAAAAATAAATCATATTTGACTGACACGCGCCGTCACAATCACAAAGAAACTTGAAAAGAAAGGCGGTAAGCTAATTCAATAACAGAAACAGAAAAATCAAATGTGAAATCCAGCAATATAATTCACCCATTGGCATGGTTATTGACGACGCTGCAATGCTTGCGCACCTCCCCAGCTGAGCCAGTGAGTGGGTCGATGCCACCCATCTTAACCATAGCTGAAGCAAAGTCTGCTTCGAAAATCTGTAGGTTGGCGCTGTAGAAGTCAATCCAAGTGGCTGTACTATTTTTCCCCAAGAGTGCCTGATCGGAGTCGAGGAGTCCCTTCTTGTCTTTGAGATTGGTGTAATACATATTATCGAAATTTCCCGGCGACTTAGTATTCAGAGGTACCAAAGTGTCGGCATCCCCGCTGCCGGTTTTGGATGGACAAGTTTTCCTTAGGTCCGCCGCAAATGTAGGATCGATGTCCGAACTGGGGTTGTATATCCGATTGTGGAAGGTATAACAGTGAGCTAACCCAACAGTGTGCGCACCTGAAAATGGAACCATAGAGGAAATAAATACAAAAAAATAAAAATGCCCAATTCCGCACTCTTTCCCTCTGGCAAAGCGAAAAACAGAGCAGCAATGAAAATAAAGAAGAAAGCAGAGTTAGGTACCGGATAAATTAAAACCATCTCTATCAAGATGACAGACCCATTCTCTGTACTATCCATAGGATCAATTATACCAAGTCACACACTCATATTCCGGAAATACAGAAACAAAGAAATTCCACGGTCGAACTACCAAAATAGAATGGGATAAAAATCAGCAACCTAAATGATTCGCTTTGTATTGAAAAAGATGGTTAATGGTTCTTGTGAATCTAATTCATTGAAATTCCATCCAGTAAAATGGAAGAATTATAAATCTCCAAAATAATAGATAGGAATACCGCAAATAGAGCCATTGCGAGACCCATCAAAGGAGTAGTTCCCCACCCAGGAGCTACTTTACCATATTCTGAATTTAATGGTTTCAATAAACTCCCTACAGTAGTTCGTCTTGGACCAGATCTAGAACTACTCTCAACGGTTTGTGTAGCCATAAACATAAATCGTATTTTATATTCATTGAGATCTGTTGACTTTGTATACCATTCCGTTGTAAATAAATGATCTTATCATAGATCCATTGTGGTCTTGAAACTATATATATAATAATGGAAACAGCAACCCTAGTTGCCATCTTTATATCGGGTTTACTTGTAAGTTTTACTGGGTACGCCTTATATACTGCTTTTGGGCAACCCTCTCAACAACTAAGAGATCCATTCGAGGAACACGGAGACTAGTTGAAGTAATGAGCCTCTCAATATTGGGAGGCTCATTACTTTCAATTGAGATAATGAAAAATCATTTCACCTTTTTAGTTGGAACTTTAGGTGGTTCTCGAAAAAAGATAGCGAAAAAAATTATTCCTAAAGTTGAGACTAAGAGGAATGTATAAACCAATGCTTCCATAGATTCGATCGTGGTTTACAATTATAGCTTCCATACCTGTTTATTTTGGATCGTCTCCCGGATAAAGAAAGAACAAGAGTCAAAGAAAAGGCAGCGATTCAAATCAAGATTTATCCGGTACCCTAAACCTATGTCAGTCAAATCACAAAAAGAAAATAAAAACTAAAAGTAACAAAGCAATATTGTATCAGACTACTTGTCTTCTTGTAGTTGGATCTCCAAGTTTTTGGAATGCTCCAAATTCCACTTGAGCATCTAAATCTGGATCAATACCAGCAAAAACATCTCTAAACAAGGTTCTAGCACCATGCCAAATGTGTCCGAAGAAGAAGAGCAAAGCAAACGAAGCATGCCCAAAAGTAAACCAACCCCTTGGACTGCTACGAAAAACACCATCGGATTTCAAAGTAGCACGATCTAATTCAAAAATTTCACCCAATTGAGCACGTCTAGCATATTTTTTCACAGTAGCAGGATCACTATAACTGACTCCGTTGAGTTCGCCGCCGCAGAACTCAACAGTTACACCTACTTGTTCGACACTATATTTTGATTCTGCCCTTCTAAAAGGAACATCGGCTCTAACAATTCCGTCTCCGTCTACCAAAACAACCGGAAATGTTTCAAAAAAAGTAGGCATACGACGTACAAAAAGTTCACGCCCCTCTTTATCTCTAAAAATAGGGTGTCCTAACCAACCAACAGCAATTCCATCCCCATTGTCCATTGAGCCCGCTCTGAATAATCCCCCCTTTGCTGGATTATTGCCGATGTAATCATAAAAAGCTAATTTTTCGGGAATTTTAGACCAAGCTTCGGATAAACTTTGATTTTCGGCTAGCCCAGCACCAACTCGTCGATATATTTCTTGTTGGAAGTATCCTTGATCCCATTGATAACGAGTGGGACCAAATAATTCAATCGGGGTAGTTGCAGAACCATACCACATAGTTCCCGCAACCACAAAAGCTGCAAAAAAGACAGCAGCGATACTACTGGAAAGGACAGTTTCAATATTTCCCATACGTAATCCTTTGTATAGACGTTGGGGCGGACGGACACTAAGATGGAATAGACCCGCCAATATGCCCAAGGTCCCTGCTGCAATATGATGAGAGGCTATTCCTCCCGGAACAAAAGGATCAAAACCCTCCACACCCCACGCTGGATTTACGGATTGTACCCTTCCGGTTAGTCCATAAGGATCGGACACCCATATTCCAGGACCATACAATCCTGTTACATGAAATGCACCAAAACCAAAACAAGCCACCCCTGAGAGAAATAAATGAATTCCAAAGATCTTAGGCAAATCCAAAGAGGGTTTTCCTGTACGTTCATCAGTAAATATTTCTAGATCCCAATACACCCAATGCCAGATAGCTGCCAAAAAACACAAGCCAGAAAACACAATATGCGCCCCGGCCACACCTTCGTAACTCCAAATACCCGGATTCGTTACAGTCCCCCCTGTGATACTCCAACCGCCCCATGAATTGGTTATTCCTAACCGGGTCATGAAGGGTATAACGAACATACCTTGTCTCCACATTGGATCAAGAACAGGGTCAGAGGGATCAAAAACTGCTAATTCGTATAGAGCCATCGAACCAGCCCAACCAGCAACCAAAGCTGTATGCATTATATGGACAGAAATCAAACGACCGGGANACCACAATTGCTATTCCCTCTGTGCAAATAATGTTAAAAATCTTCACTTTCGTGGAAGGAGATATAATTGCTTTAATTGTGATTTCAGAATAAAAAATTATTGATTACAAACCTAATTAATTTCTTTCTGATCCAAGTCTATAAAAAATTGGAGTTGCCTAATGATATATAAATGATATTTGAAACTTCAAAGCATTATATCTTGGTCAATATTCAATTCATCAGTACTAATTTAATATACTTTATTAAGAATATTATATTCATCATCCAGAGCACGCCACTCGTTGGCTTCCTAGTAGTTTAGATAATTTCCAAGTTTTGACCCAAGAATTCTTTCTTACTCCTTTCTACCAAGAAAACAAACAAATAAATAACACCCGACGATCCCTTTAATCATTCATAAGCACCACTCGTGAAGATCTCTCAAAAGTCTTAACCCCATCACAATGGACACGATGACAAATATGCTCTATAACGCAGCATTCGAAGGGAGTGTCACTGCCTTGCTTGAATTGCTTCGACAAGACAGATTGATTCTTGACAGGATCACATCCGCGAATGGTATCACAGAGACTCCTTTGCATGTAGCAGCGACTCTGGGTCACATAGATTTTGTGAAGGAGATTTTGCATCGAAAGCCTCAACTTGCCAAGGAATTGGATTCCCAACGCTCCTCGCCCCTCCACTTGGCATCAGCAAAAGGGTACGTGGAAATTGTAAAAGCACTTGTTGCTGTGAGCCCTGCTCTGTGCTTTGCTCGTGACAGAGATGGTCGAAACCCTCTCCAACTAGCCGCGACAAAAGGCCGGGTTGATGTGCTACGAGAGTTGCTCAGAGTGGCTCCAGATGCGGCTCGTCACACTGCCGGACAGGGCGAGACTACTTTGCATCTCTGCGTGAAACACAATCAGCTTGAGGCTCTCAGGCTTTTGGTGGAGGCGATGGGCGATGACTATGAGTTTGTGAATGCGAAGGATGATTACGGCATGAACATCTTGCACCTCGCAATTGCTGATAAACAGATTGAGGTAATGTTATGAACATGTTAGAATCGATTTCTTTGAAACTTGAAACTGTCCAATTAGTTAACCAAATGTTAGTTTTACTATGTATTGACTGTTGCATTCGTAACTTTGACAAACTCGGCTCTGTAATTCTTACTTCGACCGAGGAATTAGTAATTTGGAATTAGTAATAATATATCTTCTAATTGCTGTGCTTCAGACAGCCAAGTTTTTAGTCACGCGCACAAGAATCGAAGTGAATGCTTTGAGCGCCAATGGGTTCACAGCTCTGGACATTTTGGCACAGAGTCACAGAGATATTAAAGATTTTGACATCTCGGAGTGTCTAGGAAACGTGGGGGCTTTACGAACAGCACAATTATTCCCGCGTGGCCAATGGACTCCAAATGACCATGGACACGTGGGGCCAGCAGCAGCAGCAGCAGCAGAAGAGAATTCGGCGACGAAAGAGCGAATGATAAAGCCAAAGGCTGAGGGGTGGCTTGTAAGGAAACGAGATTCGATGATGGTGGTGGCTTCCCTGATCGCAACGATGGCGTTTCAATCGGGATTAAGCCCTCCTGGTGGACTTTGGCAGGATGATTTCCAAGGTAACAACGCCACCGGTATGCGTCCACACACCGCAGGAAAATCAATTATGGCTGCCAAAAGTTCGGACGATTACGGTATCTATCTTTGTTCAAACTCGATTGGGTTTGTTGCTTCGTTGAGCATAATCTTGCTGCTCATCTCCGGATTGCCCTTCAAGCAGAGATTTTTCATGTGGGTTTTAACGGTGATTGCTTGGGTCACAATCACATCCATGGCTCTTACATACTTAGTCTCTATAGTCCATTTCACACCACCAGACCAGCTCGAAGTTGCCACTAAAGTCGTTAAAAATGGACTCCTCGCCTGGTGCGGTGTAATAGCTCTGATTTTCCTGCTGCACAGCATTCGTCTAGTCGCAAAATTTGGTCCTCGAAGAAGGCCAACCTATCGTAGGATTCTACTACCGGGGTTTTGAATTCAGGAATCAGAATGTAGAAGAAAAATTCTTAAATAAGATGGTGGGACCAGCCACTTCAAACCAATTACTGTCAATTGTTTAAAAAGACCTCATCAGTTTCAAATCAGTTTCCAAATTAATATATATATATATATATANGAGTTCAGCCACCACCTCCGGGCCTGAGCTCCGCTCGAGCGTAGTCAGCCAGCTTCGTTACTTTGCTTAGCTTCCAGCGTTGCAAAGGGAGAACCTTTCACCATCTAGGCGCCCTAGAAGGAGGGGTCCCACGGAGTTCTTCCCCGAAGGTCAAGCCGTAGTCCCTGTCCCTGGGATAAGTGTAAGGAGTTAGGAGGAGGGAGCGCCTTTTGCCCTAAGAAATAGGCGGCCTCGCCTTCAAGCCGTCAAGAAAATCGAGCTAATATGTGATCATGACAGTACACTGATGCATAGGTCTTTTTAAGGCCATTTGATCATGATGCATCATGAACGTGCCAATATGTGATCGGGGCGAGCGGTGGTTAGAGATAGGGGCGGGCCATGAGCTTACTTCGAGTATTTATTACTCTGGTGGCAACACGTGACAGGCGAATGACATGATTCTCGAGGAGTTACACGACGGCCATGTGATGATGCATCAAATAGATGCAAGGGTGGATGACTCAGTAGGTCCTTGTATGGACTGATTAAGTTCCCCACTGGGAGAGCTTTAGAGGGGGTGGACATCTATATGGGCTTCATGTGATTCGAAGCCAACCACTATGTATTGCAAGAAACTCCTATGTGTAGCTATGTATACCTAATGAAAGCCTTAAAGAGCCTCTTAACACTTACCTGCCTAAACCAAGCAAGATTCAAGAATAAATCCATTACCAGCAAGATACGGCTCAGCCAAAAAACGTGAGCGCCCCTGCGCGAGCTGCAATCAAACTAAAGCGCGTTAGCTAGGCCGTTTTCAATAAGGGGCGCGTTAGCGCTGCTTTACTAATAACATAGAAAGGGCTTTTCTCGCTTGTTTAGTAAAGTCAAGCTTTGGCTTCGTTCCACTTCCTTAACGGACCTACGGACTAGCTAAGGTTTACTTACATAGTTGTTCTTTCTTTTCGAAATTTCAAGTTCAAGCTAGCGTTTTTCAGCTTGCTGTTTGCTTTGGTCGAGTAGCTTTCTTCCTTCGCTTTTGAATGAAGCAGTAAGAGTAAGTAAGTGTTCTCTTTCTTTCCTCTGCTTCTTCCGCCCGCTCGACCAAATAGTCAAATGTCCGGTTAGGATATGTGGGGAAGAAGCTCCTAGCATATTTCAGGATGACTTTAGTTTCCTATTCGAGTCTTGCAAGATCCGAATAGGATTGAAAGGCTATGAATGTCGAATGGTCCCATAGGCGCTTTCGCCCGCCCCTGAATAAGCAGTAAGGCGTGGTCGCGTTGGAACGATCCCGCTTTGAAAGCTCAACCTCGGGAGAATCTGTTTCGCCGGTCCAGTGACTTGGCATACAAAGGCGAGTAGGGTTCTCCTCCATGTGGTGCACTCCCGCTTCTTCATACCCGGAATAAATTGGAGCTGCTCCAAGGGACAGCTTTTTGCTGCCGGATGAAGGTCTTACGTCGGCTAAGAAGACGGAAAATTCCTTCTTTTTTGCGGTTCTGGAGATCAGATCGGGGACATAAAAGTGAGCCCTCCCTATTTTTAGTGGGTGCTCGCAAGGTCAAAGTCCAAAATTCGGGTAGGGGGAATAAATAGTTTAAGTGACTTACACCTCGAAGTGTGTAAATACCGGATGCATAGGTTGAGTCATTCGCTAAACAACTATTTTGTTGGGCGATCAACCAGGTGCTCCTACCCTAATGAATGCCAACTGGAAGAACTCACTTTCCTCTCGTTCAGTAGGAGATCCCTTCTTGTGGCTTGAAATTGATTACCTGTTGCTAATGGGGAGAGATCTTTCATTAGGGTTTGACGCTCCTCAATGGAGATCCCCAGAATAATAGCTTGCTTGTGGAACTTGGTACTTTAATGGGGGTATTCTTGTACAGCTTGGCCCTTTCCCNTTGGAATTAGTAATAATATATCTTCTAATTGCTGTGCTTCAGACAGCCAAGTTTTTAGTCACGCGCACAAGAATCGAAGTGAATGCTTTGAGCGCCAATGGGTTCACAGCTCTGGACATTTTGGCACAGAGTCACAGAGATATTAAAGATTTTGACATCTCGGAGTGTCTAGGAAACGTGGGGGCTTTACGAACAGCACAATTATTCCCGCGTGGCCAATGGACTCCAAATGACCATGGACACGTGGGGCCAGCAGCAGCAGCAGCAGCAGAAGAGAATTCGGCGACGAAAGAGCGAATGATAAAGCCAAAGGCTGAGGGGTGGCTTGTAAGGAAACGAGATTCGATGATGGTGGTGGCTTCCCTGATCGCAACGATGGCGTTTCAATCGGGATTAAGCCCTCCTGGTGGACTTTGGCAGGATGATTTCCAAGGTAACAACGCCACCGGTATGCGTCCACACACCGCAGGAAAATCAATTATGGCTGCCAAAAATTCGGACGAGTACGGTTTCTATCTTTGTTCAAACTCGATTGGGTTTGTTGCTTCGTTGAGCATAATCTTGCTGCTCATCACCGGATTGCCCTTCAAGCAGAGATTTTTCATGTGGGTTTTAACGGTGATTGTTTGGGTCACAATCATATCCATGGCTCTTACATACAGAGTCTCTATACTCCATTTCACACCACCAGACCAGCTCGAAGTTGCCACTAAAGTCGTTAACTATGGAGTCCTCGCCTGGTGCGGTGTAATGGCTCTGATTTTCCTGCTGCACAGCATTCGTCTAGGCCCAAAATTTGGTCCGCTAGTTGGATTATTTTGCTGGCAGATAGAACCCGCCCATCATAGGATTCTACCACCAAGGTTTTGAATTCAGAAATCAGAATGTAGAAGTTGTCATCGTTAACCAATTGAGCTACAGACCGACCCAACTTGGTGGAGTCCTTAACCCATGGTAACGGCACGGCACCAGAACTGTTGACAGCAACGGCTAGTTGCAGTTTAATCATTTCCATGAAATGTTACCGTTGAGGCGTCGGTTCGTGTTTTAAAGTTTAAGTATTACGGTGTCATTTAGTTAATCGTTGGTCATTTTTCCACGTCATTTAATTTTGTTTCCTTTTCGAGAATTGTCAAAAAGCCGTTATGTAAAACAACTTCTTTCTTTGCATTTGAAAATTTGAATGTCTTCCTCGTTGGGATTCAATCTTTTATCCTCCATTGATGAATTTTGTAATTCTTGGTTTGCAAGATTAATACAACTTGTTCCTCCATTACTCTCTGATTGTATTTTTGAGTAGTTAATTGAGGTTAATCTATATTTTAGTAAGCTTCTGTATCAAATTGGTATCAGAGCCCGGAGCTTGCTGTGTTTTTGTCATGTATAACTTCGATGAAGGTTGCAGTCATGCTGTTGTTGAAGAACAAGGCATGAAGGCTTTTTGGGTATCTCTTCAAAGAGTTGAACAGAAAATTGACAACTTGATAATTGAAATCCATCAATCTTTGTCCCAACTAACCCTTAATCAAAAGCATAAGGTATGTGACGACCAAGATCTGGAACCAGGGTAAATGTGGGTGGGTACAGGGCACTGGCAGGCTACCTTACTGTCAGAGATCAGTGTCAAATCCCACATCGCCCGGATGTGGAAAGGGGTCATGTGGTAATGGTTCAAATGTAAAGTTAGCACTCTTTTAATAACCAATGCCTTTTCAGAGCGATTGACTTCAGGGTTGGAAGAACTCTGGAGTTAAGCGTGCTCCAGTAGAAGCATTCCTGTGGGTGACCCCCTGGGAAGTCTGACTAAGAAAGTCTGACTAAAAATTTCATATCATCTGTGATGATGATATAGAAGCCTCTTTGTTTGACAAACCAAGAAGGCGTTTCCATCACCAATTTGGTGAACCTCGTTTGGGACATCAAGCCACGTCTAATCGAAATAATGAATCTCATGAATTCAAATTTAAAGTTGATTTACCTTATTTCAATGGACATTTCCACATTGAAATTTTCTAGACTGGCTTCAACACGTGGAAACATTTATGGAATACATGAGCATCAATAAAAATCAAAAAGTCAAATTAGTTGCTTACAAATTGAGGTGAATCAAAAAAAGGAAGGCAAAGAACCCATTCATTCTTGGCAAAGAACCCATTAATGTACCTATACAATACTTAAATAATATATATATATATATTTAAATAGTGTTTTAGTTTGAATGTATGTAGGGAGGATGTTTACTATTAATGCAGAACTTCGTTACGTTTTATATATATGTTTTGCAACTTAATATCCATTACATTTCCAAAAAAATAACTTAATATTCATTACATTCAGTTCTTTAAATCAAGGAATCTAATAATTGCTTTATTTATCTTAAACTTTGTATTTTCAAACAATAATGTTTGATGTATCTAAATACAAAAAAAAATAAAATAAAATAAAAATAATAATAATAATAAAAGACTGTATCGACCCATGACTTTATGGGTATGTAAATATAGAAAATTCTTAAATAAGACGGTGGGACCAGCCACTTGAAACCAATTACTGTCAATTGTTTAAAAAGACCTCGTCAGTTTCAAATCAGTTTCCAAATTATATATATATATATATACTAGTTTTTTCCACGTGCGTTGCGCGTGATTTTTAAATTATTGTTCTATTATTTTTTTAATTAAAATTTAGATATAATTTGAATTAAATTATTTTATATTTTTGGACTTAGAAATTTTTATGAAAAATTGATTAAATTATTTTTCAAAAATTAAATTTTCTCAAAAAATACATGTATTATAAAGTTAATATGTAAAGTAAAAAATAAAAGTACAGGTAATTGTACACTTATTTTTATCATGACATTTTTTTTCTATGCGTGCATGGTAGAAGTTATATATATTTGATGCGTTTATGTTTTATATAATTTGTTATTTATAATGTTAGATGGTTGATAATTATAAAAATGAAAAAAAAAAAAAAACACCTGTATAAAATATTCTAGAGAACTTATTAAACATTGGATGCTTAAACTGCAAAATTACATATTTACCTGCTTCATACCTACAGCTGAGGAATGCAAATGAAAATATTTTTTTTTTCCTTCTAATTTTCTACCAAACAACTCTCAGTCACGTATAGGAAAAAAAATAAAGAATAAATGCAAATCGAAATCTCAAAAATTTTAAAAATTATTTTAGTTAGAATTGAAGCAATACATATTTAAAATTCAAATATCATTAGAAATAGCTAGCCAGGACTCACAATCAACTTAATAAGATATTCATTATTTACACACGGGAAAACAATAAAACAAATTCGAGTGCTATTCAAATTATTTATTAAGAAAATACTTGTTCCAAGGTTAAATAAGGCCCCCAGACCAATATTCACAAGGCACCAAGAATCTTTAAATCAGCTTCCATAACCATCAATTTAGCAGGTCATGTAAAGCTTTTCTTATTGTGCTTACATTTGCAGTTCTTCTCCATTTGAACAAGTGCCTTCCATTCCCATCAGGGTCTACTGGTGACCTGCATGATATTTTTTTCTTGTTTGAGCTTCCAGCCATCAACCCTTTCTTTCCAGTCAACATTCCCTAGCCCTTTAGAATTTAATTCCAGTCAATTTGATGGATCCACAATTCTCACTGGAACTGTAACGATATCAAACAGAGTCAATATACTTTCAAATGAGCCATATAAATAATAAAGTATGCCTAAAGAATTTGACTGTTGATGATATTACTGCAATACCTGGCTGTCGAGAATCCAAAGGACCAGATGTAGTTCTCACAGATTGATTATCAGGTGTAGCACAGGGGATTTCACCAGACACCTGAATAAATTTATGGGCATATTAGTAAAAAAGTAACGCTGCAAGAATTATTTCTACTGAATGTAACAAGCCCAAGGACGACTGGCTTTCCATTTATCTTTTGTTGGTCTATCACTAATAGAAGAACCAAACAATTAACATATATCATCCCACCGAAGGCCAAAAGTGGAATCTCAATAAGTTGTACTAAAAAACTTACAGCCAAGGTTAGTAGAAATTTCAAAATGGTAATACAACAAAGATATAATTTTTTTTTTATTATTTCCTTTCTAGTTGGATGAGTGAAATACACCCTTATTCCCCCTAAACCCCACCAAGAAACACACTCAAAAACAAAATTAAACAGAATTTAAAAATATTTATAGATCAAATTTATATAGTGAAGCACCCATTTCACAATAAAACCAAATAAAATATAATGAAAAGATACTACCCATCTTTCTTTTCGAANTTCACCAGACACCTGAATAAATTTATGGGCATATTAGTAAAAAAGTAACGCTGCAAGAATTATTTCTACTGAATGTAACAAGCCCAAGGACGACTGGCTTTCCATTTATCTTTTGTTGGTCTATCACTAATAGAAGAACCAAACAATTAACATATATCATCCCACCGAAGGCCAAAAGTGGAATCTCAATAAGTTGTACTAAAAAACTTACAGCCGAGGTTAGTAGAAATTTCAAAATGGTAATACAACAAAGATATAATTTTTTATTATTATTTCCTTTCTAGTTGGATGAGTGAAATACACCCTTATTCCCCCTAAACCCCACCAAGAAACACACTCAAAAACAAAATTAAACAGAATTTAAAAATATTTATAGATCAAATTTATATAGTGAAGCACCCATTTCACAATAAAACCAAATAAAATATAATGAAAAGATACTACCCATCTTTCTTTTCGAACTCATTCAAACATCCATTTCACAATAAACATGGAAATACCAAGTTAATGCAGAACATTCAGTGCAATGAACAAACAGTGTAAGTAGAACCCAAGTACAAGTTTATATCATAACAAAAGCAATAGAATAGTTCCAAACAAAAATTGGTTAATAGGCTTTGTGTAGTAGTAAGTTATATTGAAAATCACAGAGATACACATACTAAAAACAAAAATGAGATTGGCTTATTAACCTACCGGCTGCCCATTGGTGAGAAGGGAGATGGGCTGTTGAGATTCACGTCTAAAGGAAGATGAGAGATCAACATCTTCTCCTTACCATTGATGTCTAGTCTTTCTATTTCCTTCGGCATAATTGAACTCATTCTCCATATCATCAACATCATCTTCATCATCATCTCCGTCAACTCTAGGACTCTGAAATATGTTAATCTCATTAATTTCAGTCACAGAGCAAACAGGGTGCATTAAAAAGAATATAATTACATCCAAATGGTAAATACAGAAGCAATAGCTAACCTTTGTGCGTCTTATATCTGGTCTTGCACTGGGGGCAAGACTGGTCAGAATAAAGAAGACATTAAAGTATATTCAATGCTAAAACAGAAAGTCAGCAAAGGGTATTACAAAAAAAAAAAAAGTCACCAAAGGCACAAAAAATCAAACATGAATAAGCAGATTATACAAGAAAAAAGATCCCACTTACTTGGGTCCAGGTGTCAAAATTGCAAGATCATTCGTCATTTTTCCTGCTTCAAATGTTTCAATCCAGAACCAACTTATAAAATAAACCCAAAATACTAATATGAGTAATCAAAATTTAATGCTCCAAAAATAAAACATGAAATAGAAAATGCAACAAACTCTAATATGATGGAGGATAATTTTGAAGAACATTGCAGCATAGACTAATTATATGTAATTAATTGAAAAAACTAAAATAAAATAAAAATAAGTCAAGCTTCAAACAATTACAAAACCTAACAGATATCATATTTATGTATAAAACCTAGTCTTTTTCCTCTACTCTAGATTTCTTGTAAGTTTTCTTCTACCAACTCCTATCTTTTTGCTTATCACACTGGTAATACCATCAACAATTTGTCGTTCATGTATACAGTCAATACTTGAGGATTAGAAACCGATTGTAAATTAGCTTGTAGTCACTTTATAAAATAACCAATAAAATAAATTAAAGCTGTACCTCCTCTTCCGAGGGTGCACATTTTTCTAACCAGTACAAGAAATGAAAGATTAAGAATACAAGTAAATTGTATAAATATGTGGTGATATTGTTTGTGCATTTTGAATCAAATAAAGTTGGGGAAGAGAAACCAAATAGGTACATTAATGAGGAGAAAGAAGTGCTCCTCCATAAAATTTAGATTGCATTTTGAATCAAATAAAGTTGGGCAAAAGAAACCAAATAGGTACAGTAACGAGGAGAAAGAAGTGCTCCTCCATAATGAGCAAAGATTCTGATAAATCTTCAAACTTCATAAACTGCCCCATCTGTTGTGCAGCAAGATAGGCATAAGAAATTGGAGCCACTAAATAGCAAAAGACAATGTAGATCATAGTTTCAGTGAAAGAAAATTGAAAAAAGTTTATTAAATTTACAAATTAAAATCGTCCTTGTACTCCTGTGGTATCTTAATTTGTTTTTCCCCTTAAATTAGAAAAGAATGACTAAAAATTAAAATGATTATTACATTAAGTCATAAATTAAGCTAAAAAAATTACAAGCTTACACATAAGATAAGAAGTGGATAAAATTTTGCAAGCCACGCAGGCAGAAACCAATCTCATTAGCAAAAGAATAGATGAACTGAAAACTACTAACAAATAAAAGAAAAATAACCATAGTTCAAACCAAAAATCATGACCTGCGACAAATGAAAAATCCCTGGTCTTTGGTAATTGCTAGAATATATGATTTTAGTACAGAGCAAATTTTTTTTTTTTTAATTATCAATATCCAATATACAGATATCTAGGACATTCCAATACATGTTAATTTGGTAAAAGTGAACCAAACCACACTCTTTGGGATGAGCACCGTGTTTAACGTAATCAGTTAGCTATAGAGCTACTCATAATTCACAGCCGAAAGCCCATTTTCTTACAACTTCGTTTTGCTTGCTATTATTTGACTCTTTTTTTGTAAAGAAACATAACAAACCAGAAAACCCTAACTTTACAAAGAAGGAAAAAAAATAATAAGAAGATGAACACTTTAGATCTCGTTCTATTTCTCGTATTTTCAACAACATACAAAAATGACGAGCGTTTTTACTTTACATAATAAATAACTCACCATATCACATCTTCAGATATCGCCGATCGCGTTAGGATTCCTCTTCGATCATAGGAAATCTGGAGATTTAGTGACGAAGGATCTCAACGCCTCTGTTCTTCGACTCAATATCCAGCAACGGTCGAATACTTCATGACCGTTGCAAAGCTTTGAATTCTATTGGCTGAGGTCTTGATATTTGTTTTTAAGTTCTACGGTGTCGTTTTAATGTTTGTAACTAGATTTAAGTGTTACGGTGTCGTTTTTGTCTTTGCGTTATTATTTCCGTTGTAACCGAAACCACGTGCCCTCCAACAACAAAGATTCGGTGAGCTGTTGAATGGACCACGTGGCGAAGGATGTCCGTATCTTTCTGTTTTCGAGCATTAATTGCTCGTCGTCTAGCTTGGGTCGGCATTGAATGATATTGCCATTTTTCCTGTAATTCCGAGCTTGCGAGCTCTTTTCTTTGAATGAAGCTTGTGACTCTTCAGATTAGAACGATCTGATTTGAGCTTTCATTGATTTGCATTTCTCTTCGATTGACTCACTACGTCAAATTGGTATCAGAGCCTCGGTTCGAATCAATTTCTAAGATGTCTAATCTTGGAGAAGGGAGCAGCCATACTACTGTCGATGAACAGAGTATGAAGGCCCTAAGGGCATCCATGGCCGGAGTTGAACGAAAGCTCGAAGACCTCACAGTCGAGATCCGACAGCTCTGTTCAGCTCTTACCAATGGAACAGTGGCAAACCTGACTGCCAGTAGATCGCGAGTTCAAGAGACCCCTTGTACTCGCCTACCAGCTACCCAGACGCGCCAACATCCACAAACCCCAAACCCATTAGAACCAGAGCTGGTGGAAACTCATTTTCCCCTTCGACCCCATCCACCCATGAATCACCACACTCAACTTCTACCAACCCACCAACAAACCCCATTAGACTCTGATTCTGAAGAGGAATTTAGATGTATACTGGAGCACGCCGAGACCACATACCATTTGGTGAACCTCACAGATACAACAATCTATATCAACCCTCCAATTTCAAAATCAAAGTTGACATCCAAGTGTTTGATGGCCATTTGGGTATAGAGGAATTCCTCGACTAGTTATCGACTATAGAAGCTTTCTTTGAATACATGATGGTTCAAGAGGAACAGAAAGTTAAACTGGTGGCCTACAAGCTCAAAGGAGGAGCCCTGGCATGGTGGGAACAACTCAACTGCAACCGAGGGAGGCAAGGAAAGAGGCCAGTTCAAACATGGTTAAAAATGAGGAAATTGCTGAGGACCAGGTTCCTTCCCAGTGACTATGGTCTAATCTTGTTTCAGAAGTATCACCATTGCTCCCAACACAACAGGAACATTGATACATATACTGAAGAGTTCTGCCGATTGAGTGCCAGAAACAATCTCCATGAGAGTGAAGACCAGCTGATATCTCGATATGTATCTGGCCTAAACCCTCCCATACAGGAAAAATTAGAACTCAGCCCCATCAATTCTTTGGATGTTGCCATAAACCTAGCCACTAGAGTAGAGAAACATATCCACAGGAGCAATGCCCGACATGTTACTCGATGGAAACCACCATATGAGTCACTTGGTGACAAACCTAGAATAGCCAGCCCCACACCAACTCCAAAACCCCTTGATTCCCAACAGAGACCTGTCATTAAACAAACCTCCCCAATCACCAAACCACAGAATCCATACACCAAACCCTTTCCCCTAAAGTGTTTCAGGTGCAGTCAAATTGGCCACAAATCCAATGAATGTCCCTAAAGGAAGTCTATCAACTATGTGGACAATCTAGATCAATCCAGCAGTGAGGTTGGAGAATTTGAGGATGCTGAAGGTGGCATCGAGGAGGAGGAGGTTGAATTGGTCGATGGAGACAATGGAGATCCCCTTGTGTGTATTGTCCAAAAGGTTATGCTCTCCTCTAAGCAGACGCTAGACACACAGAGGCAGACCATCTTTAAAACCAAGTGCACAGTAAGTGGCAAGGTTTGTGAGGTCATTGTTGATGGAGGCAGCAGTGAAAACTTAGTCTCCAAATCCCTGGTGAGAGCTCTCAACCTCAACACTATGAAACACCCCCACCCTTACTCTGTTGGTTGGGTCAAAAAAGGCAGTGAGGCTAAAGTTACTGAAATATGCAAGATACAATTCAGTATAGGCAAACACTACAAGGAAGAACTCATGTGTGACATCATTGACATGGATGCCTGCCATATTCTACTTGGAAGACCATGGCAGTTTGATAACCATGTCATCCACAATGGCAGGGACAACACCTACACTTTCCCTTGGAGAAATAAGAAAATAGTGCTTCTACCTACCAAACCATCCCTTGAACCTACTCCCCACATACAGAAACCCTTAATTCAATCCCCCAAGCCTACCCTTTTGACACTCTCAAGCACCAAATTCCAAAATGAAATCAGACACAGCCCCATGCTTTTTGCCATCATAGCCCCTGCTCAAGCCAAACCCTCTTCTTCTCTCCAACAAACCAACCTGCATCCAGCCATCCAAACACTACTTGACCAATTCCACACCATAGCCCCCAAGGACCTCCCTGATTCTCTACCACCTCTTAGACAAATTCAGCACCAAATTGACTTAGTCCCAGGTGCAACAATTCCTAACCTACCCCACTATAGGATGAACCCCAAAGAAAACCAGATCCTACAGGAGATTGTAGATGACCTGCTCCAGAAACACCTCATTCGAGTGAGTTTGAGTCCTTGTGCTGTCCCAGCACTGCTAGTCCCTAAGAAAGATGGGAGCTGGAGGATGTGTGTTGACAGCAGGGCTGTCAACAAAATAACTGTCAAATACAGCTTTCTCATCCCAAGAATTGAAGACATGTTGGACAAGTTAGGAGGCTCACAGTGGTTTTCAAAACTTGACTTGAGGAGTGGATATCACCAAATCAGAATTCGACCTGGAGATGAATGGAAAACAGCTTTCAAGACTCAATCTGGATTGTATGAATGGCAGGTCATGCCATTTGGCTTATGCAATGCACCTAGCACATTCATGAGATTCATGAATGAGATCCTTAAACCATTTGCTGGAAAATTCCTAGTGGTTTATTTCGATGACATTCTAATCTACAGCAAGAACCAAGAAGAACACCTACATCATCTACAACAAGTTTTCCAAATTCTAAAACACAACCAGCTTTACCTCAATCTCAAGAAATGTGACTTCATGAGTCCAGAACTTCTGTTCCTTGGATTTGTGATCAACCAAGAAGGCATAAAGACTGATCCAGCAAAGGTGCAAGCCATCAAGGATTGGAAGTTACCTTCTAACATCACTGAAGTTAGGAGCTTCCACGGTTTAGCAACATTCTACAGACGTTTCATCAAAGGCTTCAGTTCCATTGCTGGACCTCTCACTGATTGTCTCAAGAAAGGGAACTTCCACTGGGGCCCCAATCAAGTAGCCAGCTTCAATTCTCTCAAACAGAAACTGTGTGCAGCACCAGTGTTAGCACTACCTAACTTTGACAAGGTGTTTGAGCTAGAGACTGATGCCTCTAAAACAGGCATAGGAGCAGTCCTCACACAGGAAGGCAAGCCAATAGAGTTTTTCAGTGAGAAACTCAGTGAACCAAGGCAGAGGTGGTCCACATATGTCCAAGAATTGTATGCCCTCGTGAGAGCCTTCAAGCATTGGGAGCACTACCTCATCCCAAAGCAGTTTATCATCCACAGTGACCACAAAGCTTTGCAGTTCATCCAATCTCAAAAACGCATTGATGCAGCCCATGCCCGATGGATTGAAACCATCCAAAAATTCCCCTATGTGTTTAAACACAAAGCTGGCAAACTGAACAAGGTAGCCGATGCCCTCAGCAGAAAAGTCAATCTTCTGACTACCCTTCAAACCACAATGATAAGCTTTGATTCCCTCAAAACCCAGTATGCTGAAGATCTTGACTTTGGAACTATCTGGCAGAAATGTAAGCTTCATGAACCTGCTGGACAATTTCACATTCATGAAGGTTTTCTCTTCAAAGGGGATCTGCTGTGTATCCCAAACTCCTCTTTCAGGCTGCAATTGATACATGAACTACACAATGGAGGCCTTGCTGCTCACACGGGCCGAGATAAAACCATTGCCCTGCTTGAAGCTCAATTCTACTGGCCACACCTCAAACGAGATGTGTCAATGTTCATTCAACGATGTGGCACATGTCAAAGGGCCAAAGGGACTTCTCAAAACACAGGCCTTTACTCCCCACTGCCCATTCCCCAACACATCTGGGAAGACCTGTCCATGGACTTCATTCTCGGCCTCCCTCGCACTCAGAAACAATTCGATTCAATACTTGTTGTGGTAGACCGATTCTCCAAAATGGCACATTTTATTCCCTGTAAAAAAACTGTCGATGCTATCCATGTTGCTAACCTATTTTTCAGGGACATAGTTCGTCTCCATGGCATCCCGAAAACCATAACATCTGACAGAGACGTCAAATTCATGAGCCACTTCTGGAAGACCCTGTGGCACAAATTCCAAACCACTCTTCAATTCAGCAGCGCCTACCACCCCCAAACTGACGGCCAAACTGAGGTTGTGAATAGAACACTTGGCAATATGCTGCGAAGTCTTGCTGGTGATAAGCCCAAACAATGGGATTCGGCTCTGGCCCAAGCTGAATTCGCTTACAATAGCATGACTAACAGGTCCACTGGCTTTCCCCCTTTTGCTATTGTCTACACCAAAACTCCCAATCTCACCACAGACCTCGCAGCCACACCTCAAGGATCTCCTCCTGTGGTCGATTCCTTTGCTCGCAGTTGCACAGATATTCATCACCAAGTGACCGAAGCTTTACAGCTCGCAAATCACAACTACAAAACATCTGCGGATGCACACCGTCGACTGAAGACATTCAACGAAGGTGATCTCGTCATGGTCTATCTGAGGAAGGAACGGTTCCCCTCGGGCACTTACAACAAACTCAAAAATCGAAAGATCGGCCCTTTTCAGATTTTACAGAGGTTGGGCGACAATGCTTATGTGCTCGACCTTCCTCCTGAATTACAAATTTCCTCTACTTTCAATGTTGCTGACTTACATGAATTTCATCCACCGGACAACGCACCTACTCTCTCCTCTTCACTCGAGGTCGAGTTTTCTTCAAGTGGGAAGGATTGACGAAGGATCTCAACGCTTCTGTTCTTCGACTCAATATCCANTCGACTCAGCATCCAACAACGGTCGAATACTTCATGACCGTTGCAAAGCTTTGAATTATATTGGCTAAAGTCTTTTCATTTACTCATAAGTTCTACGGTGTCGTTTTAATGCTTGTAATTAGATTTAAGTGTTACGGTGTCTTTTTCTTCTTTGCGTTAGTATTTCTGTTGTAACCGAAACCACGTGTCCTCTAACAACAAAGATTCGCTGAGCTGTTGAATGGACCACGTGGCGGAGTGTTCCCGCATCTTCTGTTTTCTAGCATTAATGGGTCGTCGTCCAGCTTGGGTCGGCATAAAGTGTTATTGCCATTTTTCTGTAAATCCGAGCTTGCGAGCTCTTTTCTTTGAATGAAGCTTATTGTTTCTCAGACTTAAACAATTAGAGTTTAGCTTTAATTGTTTTGCACTTCTCTTCGATTGGCTAGCTACGTCAATGTGTCTGTTAATTTTTACTTTTTTTTTGGTGAATTGGATGTGTCTGTCATATTCATACATATTCTGTAGGCAAGAGTGGGGATTTGGAATTCCTGTGATGCTTTATTATCTTTTTCATCTTCGATTTTTAAAGTCAAATTTTCATCTTCCATTTCATCAGATTTGTGCTATTGTGGAGGTTTATTAAAACATAAAGCCAGATTTTGTCTAATCCTTATTTTGGCCCACATATAAGTTTATTCTGGAACTATGGTCTTCTTGCAAAGTGCAAATCATATTACTATTTCTTTTTCTTTTTTAGCTCGCTTTCTTTGGTAGTATGTCTTGAAACCCATGTCAACTCTTCTAATTAATTCTATAATTGAAATATTTTCATTTTATTAAAATAACAATTGTTATTATTGTTAATATTTTTAAATTTGTCCTTAAAAATATATTTATTTT
>QANX01002726.1:34846-49247 GCA_003254975.1 Ochetophila trinervis | reverse complement strand
TACACACTAGTTTTTGTCATATGCACTGCACGTGCTTTTTAATAATATGTTTGTCAAAAAACTCATCTATTAAAAAGTAAATAAGAAGAGTAAAACATAGAAGCCCTAAATAATTGTAAAAATTGTTTGACATTTTGTATATATATTTAACATTTTTATAAGCTTCCAAAATTAGTCTTTCTTTTCTTATTCTTAAACTTATTTTTATCGTGATAGTTTTTTCTATGCTTGCATTCGTGAGGTTATATATATTTTGGTGTATGTATATATTTTTTTTTAATTTTAGATTATTGGTAGTTAAAAAGAAAGAACCTATAGAAAACATTCTATAGAACTTATTAAAGATTATATGGTCCTCAATATAAAATATGTGATTAGAAATTGCATAAGGCATGAAAATCCTACATTAAAATCCACACATACCAATATCAAATAATTTTCTTCATTGATAGGAAAACATAAAGATAAGAGTTAGCAATAATAATAATGCTTTTTTTTTCTTTCATTTTATTCTTCGATGAACTGGTTATTGTTACAGATAAGTGTTTTTTAAGATTTTCTTTCTTTATCTCCTTTTTTCCTTCTTCTTTTTTCATCCTTGGCAATAATTTTCCACCATATCCAACTTTACTTGCACTCAATTCAACAATTTTTCTATCAACTACAATTATAACTTTTGCCTTCCTTGATAAACTTTATCAATTGTCTGTGATGATGTTTCTTCTTCTAAAGTAGCTACTTTTTTATACGTTATCAGTAGAGTTGCTTTTAATATGGCTAAATGAATGACAAAATCATAAATCTCTCATTTTTAACATTGTTATGCTCATAGTTGGTTTCCGTACATGCATCAATGGACAACTTTGCTAACTGTTCTATATCTTGTATGACATCCTAAGGTGTCATTTAAGTGCATTTGTCACAAGACATATAGCAAAACTACTGGTCCATCTTTGTATTTTACCTTTGTTTTAATCCAAAAGCTTTTTTTGCTGATATTGATAAGACCAAAAAATTATCAATATTACATCAATGTAACTGTTATCTTAGTTGAAACCCAAGAATATACAAAATGTATCACCTTTTCAAGCACATTATATACATCAGTGATAGTAATGATATCATTTGTATTTCGCATGATAGAAACAACAATGAAACAAACTTGACATTTATCAGCCATCAAACTAACAACTTTACTTTTGATGATATTGTACCTATAAATAGTTAATACAACTTAAGTTGTAGTGTTTGTTTGGTACTATAAAAACATTAAATGAATTTATTTTGTAAAGAAAAAAATTTAAACTATATAATGGTAAACTAAATTTGCACCATGTATATAGTTCCGATGCTTCAGGAAATTTGGGATTAATAATGAAAGTACTTATCAATCTAATTGTGAGAGAAAATCTTATTTACAATATGAGAAAAAGATGGGTTAAGTTAAAACAAAATAAGTTGGAAACATAAAGCAAACATTGCAAACAAATTTTGCATAGTATTTACCTTGCATAAGAATATGACTGAGTAATATTTGACATACCATTAAAGGAAGTTACTTGAATGCGATGACAAGAAATGACTATTTTTTTGCTAATAATTGCAGCAATCTCATCACATTCATTTGCAACATATTGATTCCACATTGTTAAATACAGTGTTTTCATCTAATGATAAAAAAATATTTTTTAAAAAATTTAATAAAATATGTTATATATGCAAAATACATATGACATCTACATGCATTTTTATATTCAAGTTTCTTGTATATATATTATATATATATACAAGAAAAAAGGTTCTTACTACTCTGTTATGAAACAAAGTTCTTGAATATTTGACACTCGTTGTTGTGTAAGAACTTGTTTTCTTGGTGACATATGGATAACCATTCCAATGATATCTAATTTTAAATCAACATAAGTAATAAGATTTAAGATGTTGAAAATATAAAAGATTTAATAAATCAATGCATAATTAAGTTAGCTACATACCAACATTTGTTTGATGATCAATGAAGTCACGAAGTTTAGAAAATGGAATATAATTGTGTTTCATATT
The DNA here is from genome assembly GCA_003254975.1 of Ochetophila trinervis. NCBI lineage: Eukaryota > Viridiplantae > Streptophyta > Magnoliopsida > Rosales > Rhamnaceae > Ochetophila > Ochetophila trinervis. Next base: position 47,186 of record QANX01002726.1, on the reverse strand, counting down.
AGTCAAAGATTCACCCCCGAGATCTTCTTCAATCCTAGTTCGATAATTGATGATCCATTGTATAGAATTTGAAACAAGACAATTTTTAAGAAGACATGTTTTGACATTTGCTTTGGAAATGTAATACGTTTTCCCAATTTTGAGATTATCCTAGAATATATGTATATATAAACCAAAGATAGAAGCTTGGACTTTGTTTCCTTAAAATTAAAGATGAATAAATTGTTAAGTAATTGTTCCTAAAAATAAGAGGATACTATTGTTGTTTTTTTCCCCTAACAAACAATTCTACTTATGAGGAACAATATAATCTATAATAATATTAATTCGTTATAATATATGTTAATAACTTGCATTGATTTATATAGATTAAATATGCAAAATAACAAAGCTTTGTATAAATCCTCTATGACAACAGAATATGTATAATGAAATTTTGTTAAGCAAACATATCCGAAATTAATCANACAATATAATCTATAATAATATTAATTCGTTATAATATATGTTAATAACTTGCATTGATTTATATAGATTAAATATGCAAAATAACAAAGCTTTGTATAAATCCTCTATGACAACAGAATATGTATAATGAAATTTTGTTAAGCAAACATATCCGAAATTAATCATTAATGGCATCCGAATAAATCATTTAAATTAATAATTCTACACAAAATTGGAAAAGCTGCTATAAGTATAAAACATATGGTATAGACAATTCTATTATTGGAGCAGTAAGTTATCTCCTCCAAAAATAATATATTTGGCATAATAATTTTGGCATTTTCACGGTTTAGAAACATCTTTAATATTAACTATTAGCTTCTTTAGTATATGATCAACTCATCTTAATAATATCCTATTACTAACAATCTATTAACTCAATTGGAGTTTACTTTTGAAATAAACATCTTTTAAAGCTAAGCAACTCATTTTTATTTAAAGGCCAAAGCTACATAACCTCGAATAATGTGCATTTAATTTGCTCCAAATTTACAAGGTAAAACCATCAAAATCTTCTAACCATATTAAAAAATAAATCACAATTAAAACCACATTTAACTCATTTTGGTGGCCCCCTATGGTACCAATAAAATATTCATGGAATTTCCATAAACCAATATATAAGTTTCTTAATCAATGCATATATATTGTATGGAAAATCCTCATTTTTTGTCTACTCTCTTTCAACTTTCTTCACAAATGATAGAAAACAAAATAATTTCATCAGAATGTTACATATATCTATTAACTATTTTTTCTTTCTTGTACTTTTTTCTTTTTCCAATCCATAATAGAAATAAAATCAGATATTAGATCAGACTCATATTTCTTTTGAAAAAAGGAAGAAATAGTAAAATGAATACTTTATTATTTAAAATAGATAAATACCTTCTTTTTTTTGTCTCATGAGTTGTAATAAAAATAAGAGAAATGGTGATATATATAGTGAATGTTACAAAAAGTCATAAACACATATATAATAAATTAAATTACAAATTAATAATTGGTATAAAAATCTTCACAAGTTTACCAAATTTGCAAAGTGAGTGAGATTGATCAATCAAAACTCTCTGTGTGCAACTTTAATTTAATTGAGTAACATAATTAATTACTGTTATTATATATTAAATTATTAATATTGCTTATAATTAGTCATCCTATAGTGGGAATAGGTCAACATTTTGTATTAAATAATAATTTGTGATAAAAATAAGAATGACATTATTTTTATTATAGTTATGCCTTCAACTAATGTATGTGCAATGTCTGACCCTTAACCAGCCATCTAAATAACATGTATGGAAACATAAAAGTTAAAACAAAACAAATCAATGAATCAAGAATAAAGAACCACTCAAATCAATGAATCAAAATATATGGATCTTTTTATTTGTTCATGAAGCGTGATAGAGTAATAGGCATAAAATGTTACTGTTTTCAGTAAAAGAAAGATTAAAGCTGGAATTGCTGTATTTATGCACAACCTTTAATGAGAAAATCATATATGGAGCTACACTTTGAGTTTTTATGCAATTCCAGTTGAAAAAAATTCTTAATTCACTAGGTTTCAATTCTGTAAAGTTTCATTGCAATTTATTCTGCCAATCAGTACCAGTTTGATTTACAAGTTCAACAATTTTATCAGTTGCGGCAGATTTACACTATCTTAGGGAACTTGGAATTTGAGTGTCTTCCCGATGTTCAAATTGTGAAAACAAGCTATTACTGGAAAGCTCATACATACACTTGGCTTTTACAACCATAATTAATGAATTGAAAGTTCATTTGGTCATCCAATGTGTGTTGGAATATGTTGATGGACACTAGTGATATAAAAGGAAAGTATCTTTGCTTACAAAGATGATATTGATGATTGGACTGCCATATATCATCACACTCTAGCCATGTGTACGAATTTTTCCACATCATATGCCACATGGGAGGTCAGATTATTCTAATTATATTAATTGGAATAATATTTAGAATAAAAGGAATTAGAGTTAGATACAAATTTAATTCCTAAGGAATAAGGAATGTTTCCTTAATCCTAGTCTGAACATGAGACAAAATACTCTTTTAACCTTGAGGTGACCAGCCATAAACGGAATTATGGGAGTTTGAGATCATGTATACATATTATCTCCTATATTCTCTAGGTTTTAGAGGGAATCTAGGGTTAAACCTCTCCTAAACCTCTCTTATAAATACCATGCAACATTGAGGAACAAGAGACATTCACACAATTTCATCACAGCCCACACAGCCCACACAGCTGCAACCATCACCAGCTGCACCTCTCTCTTTTCTTTTCCCCATTCTCACGGCAACAATAGTTTTTCCTAGGTTTTATGTTCAGTTTTTAAGAGTTCTTACATAGAAAAGTTGTGTTACACAATGCCAAGTTCAAGGCAAAATTCGGCCAGCCTTAGAGGAATCAACTTTGAGACTTTGGATCATAGTTTGGAGAAGCCAAGAGGAGAAGATTGAAGAACAAATTACAGCAGCCATAAACTTTGGATTTGATCTCTTTACTCTTATTCTCTTCGCTATTTAATCTATGCTGTCTCTTAATTATTTGATGGATATTATAGAGATCATGTGTAACTAAATTTTCTATTAGGATTATGATGTAACCCTATTATATTTAGTGTTTAATGCATATTTAAGTTTGATTCATGTTTAGGGTTAATATTTCATTGTAGTTCTTAATGCTTCCATGAAAAGGTGGATTGATTTAGTATTTATATTGGCTTAGGAATAAGGGATATAAATATGGATGGGCAATGAAATACATGGTTATAGGAATATTGCATGCCTTCGTGACAACTTTGACAAAAACATATTAAGTATGCATGTCTTGGGGCTTAAATTTGGGTATTTAGATTAGGGATGGTTAAATACCTTGTGCGTGCTAGATTAGAATGCATTCAGGAATCAACTTCTAGTCACTTATGGTTAAAGGGGGGGTTAACCTATGAATGTATAATGCATTAGGACTAAATAGGAGTTATAGTGGTGAAGTCATAATCCCTTTTTTATTAAAACCTTTGAAATATTTACTTGCTGCCTTGTTCTTAATTTTAATATTATTGTTTTTCAATTCATGCTTGGTTACTCAACAAACAATTATTCAACAAATACTCTTTTTAATTTTTTTGATTTAGTTAACAATATTTTTACTTTCATTATTAGATACATTATTCCTCGTGGGATCGATATCAGTTTTCTTAATCAAAGAAATCCACTTAATTACTTGTTGATTCGTGCACTTGCGAGTTAATTTAAAATATATCACAACAGAGAGAAACTCAACTTTGTGGTCTAAATGAATGTAGATAATTATAAAAGCTTATTGAAATGATAAACAAAATAATTTTAAAACAAATTACAAAATACCTTTTGATTAACAAATATATGTATGTGAAATTTTGTTTGACTTTATTTAGAGTCGGATGACATACCCTTTTCAACAAGAACAACTTTTGCAGTCCAATCTCTATCTTAAATAGTAATATCAATTAAAGGTTTGATTACGGTGCCATTTTAAGCAGGAAAAAGATTAGTATTTCAAATATGGATATTCAATAAAGAAAGAAAATTCAAGAAAACAAGACAAACTAACTACGTAATTAACAAACCAAACGTGCAGCCAAACCAACTATAATGGAGAATAACCTGTAGAAAATAATTTGGAAAAGAAATTGAGTTTTGAGAATGTATAAACAATTCAACATCGGCATTAATTTTATAAGTAAATGGAAAAAGGATTAAAATGTAAATTATTGATATATCTAATTAATTTGACTTCATTATACATCCCACAAAAGAAATCATCTGATATTCTGAACTTTTAAAACTCATAAATTTAAATTTCAAACTTAAATATAAAAGTTGTACCTTTGAGGGAGTAGATATTTTTTTAATAAAAAAGTGGTAAGCAAGTAGAATATCATATCAACATCATTACATAGACAAATTTGGTTTGGCGCAATTATGGAAATATCAAACAATCGTGTCTTCTTTTTTTTTTTTTGCTTTAACTTTCCAATCGTGTCTTCTATACGTTACATAGACAAATTTGGTTTGGCGCAATTATGCAAAATTACATTTTTTTCATAAAGATGGATAAAAATTTTAGGTTCCAAAAAAAATGGGTGAAATTTCCATAACTTCAATCAAAATTTCCATAATTTCCATGATATTTCTAGCAAAATTTACATATCAATTGTTTCACAATTCGGTCAAAATTTCCATAATTTCCATGAAAATTTTGAAAATATTATAGACTTTTATAAAATATTAGAGCATTTTTCATATTATAATTATTTGTTGATGACATATTTTATGTAATGTTGTAGTATTAGGTTAATTAAAATTTAAAAGCATTGATGAAACAATTGAAAATTAAAAATAATGTAAAACAATTACTACAGTTTGAAAATAAAAGAATAATAATTATAATTTGAAAGGAAAAAAAAGATTATTTTGCATCCATTTGGCACAAGCTTACAGCTAGTTATATACTTGATTATAGCTCACTACACTCTCTCTATGAACTTCTTTAAAAATTTCAACAGCCTCATATATAAGATATAACTTCTACCTTTAGATTTTGACAGTGGAATTCTAAATGTCAGAATAAATCTACAAAAAAAGAGTAAAATTAAAACTAAAAGAACAAAAAAAAAAGTAAAAAAGACTAATAGAGAATATAATAAAACTTTAAATTAAAAAATTATTTGAATATAAATAAATGCGAGGAGTACAAATATAAGGGATAACATGTGTTATTGGTTCAAAATAAAAAATATGTGAATTTAGTTAAAACATTATGCACTTGTATTTTTATTCTAATTAATGAATAATTTATCACTTAATAATAATATTTTTGTTACTGTCAACGAGTGTTATACGTTACTTGATTATGAAAAATATGATTCTCAATCAATGTTTTTTTAAATTTTATAGTTAAATTCAAAAAATAGTTAATAAACAAGTATATCCTGAAATTTCATTAAAAATTTCCATGTTTTCTTATAAATTTTCGTCATTTCTTTTGAATTTTTATCGATATTTATTTTGTCAATAATTTCACCAATATTTTTGTATTTTTGACCTTCGATATTTATGTCGATACCAATATTTTCATCATTGTTTATAATATTTGTTTTCCTTAATTTTTATCGGTTAGCATACACGCACGATTTGTAACTATGTATGATATATTCTTTTCAAATCTCATCATCTTTAACTTCTTCTACCACCTATTGAGTATAATAAATAGCAAACCTAATCATTTTAACAATAAAATATAAATCTTTAAAGATGAAACTATTATGTAGTTAATTCAATTAACCTTACCATAAATCTCACAAATAAAAATCTTTTGATATTCTAAACCAGAACGAATAAATAAATGTCTCATAAATACCTTTTTACAAAGAATAAATACTTCATTATTAATACTTTTTTTACGCCGACAAACAATATTTATTTTGTTTATTAACAATGTCAATAATGTCTTTAAAAAAACAAAACAAAAAACAAGGTCAGTAGTGTAGACCACAATTTTAAATTTTAAATTAACTTAATATAGAGAACGTGAAATGTACTAATTGACAGGACCCGCACTACCCAAGTCCTGCCTACAGGACTTAATCATGCTGATTAAGTCCCTAAGCAGTCAACAACCACATAATTAACAATTCCACAACCCAAACTCCTAAATGCCAGAAATTTTAATAGAAATTTCGGCAGAGTTTGGTCTGTATTTATAACATTCCCCAATTTATTTACATGTACCTACATGTAACACCCCGTCCCAGGGAAAATATTGAAATTTCTCAAAGTTGACCGAGTTGACCAAGTTTGACCAAGGAAGGGTTCGGGGTTGACTTTTTAGTGTGAGCGTGCTATGATTTTGACCGTGGTACCGTTGCGTAGAGCTAGTCANTCTGTTAATTCTTACCCTTTTAAAATTTTGTTTAGCGGGTTTTTCATGACTGCTTGTGGCTTAGTGGCAACATTAAGTCACGCAGGCAGGATCTTTGCGGGTCGGGTCCTGTCATACATGTCCAAAACAATAATTCTACAACATTTTAGTTCACCATCTCTACCATAATTCAGTAAACTCACAACAACATATATCCATATACATAATCTCCATATATAATTATAAAATTTGTATTACAGAATATAATTCTATCATACTACTATTTAATACACAACTAGGCAGTAAACTAGTACAATCTAATTTCACTAGTACTACCTCTAACTCGCTGCTCCGGTGCTTACTAATAATAGTAGCAAAGCTAAGGATCCAAGAACCTACGTGAAATATTTTTAGAATTTAAAGGTGGGGTGAGTATTTGCATACTCAGTGAGTAAAAACTAAATAGAAATATAATATTTTGTTACATGCATAACGTATATATACAAATTGGTTTATGCATGCAATCTCTTTTGAAAGTAGTTCATCTTCCAAATTTCAAAATATTCATATATTTATATATATAATTATTAAACATAATTAATATATTTGTTTATATCAAAATGTCTTCAAATATTAAAACAGCACACACAACCAATGCAACAAAATATATGAGGGACATTCAGTGAAAAGCCACAAAACATGTATATACGAACACATCATATCTATATCAAGCGGGTAAACTAACCATTAAATCCCCAGTGAAAAGCCACTGACATATATGTGAACAAATCATCATATACAGAGCGGGTAATAACCATTTCTGTGAAAACCATTGTCCCTTCATATATTCACACACATGTATGCACTTCATAATCTCAACTTGACGGCATAACCCATCACACAAGCATAAATAATCTCGCGGCATAAACCATTGCCCAATCACTTGGCTGCATAAACCATCGCTCAAGTATAAATAATCTCCCTACTTGGCGGCATATCACATCGCCCAAGTAGTCACCAACCATAACCAATGTCAAACCTTCCTACCCGGCGACATAATCATCGCCCAAGTAGTCAGCAACCTTGTTAAACCCTACTCGGCGGCATACTCAACTCCCAAGTAGTCACCAACATACATATCATGCATTTATGAATTCATACAAAAGGATCACATTCGTAAATATTTACTTTAAATTCATAATTAAAGCATTCTTTTAAATACATGTATAAATATGTATGTATTTATTCCAAAGGAAATAACAATGTAATATACATATATATATATATATATCAATCTATATATATATACTTGTAAAACTTATTTAATCACAAAATATATTTCTTAATAATATAATCTTTGAATATATTTCCAAACCATAAAATATATCTATATATTCATGCATTTACATATATATATATGTGTTCCCACTCACAGAAACGCCGCGTTGACGTCTATCCACAGTTGGTTGCTCCTTGTCGCTCGACCAGAGTAGTTTCTTTCTTTAGTAATACAATAAAATAATATTACCCAATATTTCATTACCGTAATGTAAAGTAAAATCCCCTTTTTATTACCTATTTTCATACTTATGCAATTTTTCTCCTAATAACATAAGATTATTAATTATATTTTTACCCAAATGATTTTTAGAGGCTAATACCAAAATTTTTATTCTTAACTTTCATCGCAATTAAATTTCCAACTAAATTTATATCATCATCCACTTAAATTTTCCAATTAAAATTACTAACTCTCAACCAAATATATAATCAACCTTCACAATTCCTTTAAATCACTTAATTATAATCTATTACATTTACTACAATCACAATTCAAAATCTATCACCATAATTTCATCAAAACACATTCCGAAAACTCACAAATTTTCCTAAATTTCCATTCTCCAACTCTATACTACAATGCTTATCATTATACAATGTAATTAAGCGTAGAAAACATGATTTACCTTCAATTGGAGCCAAAATTTTGCAATTTCTCCAGAAATTCGAAAATCCCCTTTGTGTTCTTTTTGTCAAATCTCTAACCTATCTCACTAATCTTCAATTCCAACACTTGGGTTTTGTAAAGGAGTGAGAAATGAAGCTTTTGGTACAAATATTCTAGCGAGAGGTGCCTTGAATCTCTAAATTTCCGGTGAAAATGATTTTCGGTCAAAACCCCAAAACTCACACCGAGAGTGGCTTCTGGTTAAAACAAACCTCACCATACTGTTTAAAAGGCTCTAAAACATATAGATAACCTATTTCTAAGCTTAATTTGGAAGAGATTGAAGAAATTTGAAGATTTTTCTCTCAAAAGCTTCGCCGGCAACAAAAATGGGAAAAAAAACTAGTGCTGCGCGAGGAAGAAGGCTGGAGGCCTTAATTCCAATTTTTGCCCCAAAATTCCAATTTTTCCCTTTCCATCTCTTCAAATAATTATTTATTTTCAAGGGCAAAATGGTCATTTGTCATTTTTATATTTATTTTTTTATTTTCTCATTTTTATTTTTACTTTCAATTTATTTTTTATTTTTCTTCTTATACCAACTCTAATTAAATATACTAATTCAAAAAATTTAATTCTAAATTTTTTTTATTTCCTTTAAATTAAATTTAAAACTAACAATATTTATTTCACTAATAAATATTTTCCTTACATCATTAGTGTTATTAATTCTATTATTAAACATAATTAACTCTAATTACTTTGCTAATAACTACTTAAGTTTTAGGATGTTACAATTCTTACCCCCTTATTTAATTTCGTCCTCGAAATTAGAAGATTTACCTAAACGAGCGAGGGTACTTTATTAATAGTTCATCTTCTCTTTTCCATGTTTCTCGAACTGTGTGGTTCCTCCATCGTACGCAATACTTGCTCTTTTTCATCAACTATCTTCTAGTTCTTATTCATACAATAAATCTTCCTTGATCTCAACAAATGGGATTTCAATAACATGAGATGGATCCAAAACATACTTTCGAAGCATAGATACATGAATCACATTATGTATCCTCAACGTCCTATGTGATTGATTTCTCCTCTAAAAGTTTCAAACATAAAAAAATAGTATCACTTACTATTTCAAGTAAGAATAAAATACCAATGTTATCTACATTTTTCAATAAAAGTTTATTCCACAAACTTCCAACTTTCCTCTAATTTCCAAGAAAATGCCAAAACTTAGTCCAAGAGCTTTAGACATCATTTATAACGAACTTACAATTTCTCTTCAACCTACTAAAATCCTTCCAGATAAATTTTAACTTCACAAATAACAAGTAACAACTATATATACGCACCAATTATACTTAACAAAATTGAAACTCCCTAAATAGCCATATCAACAGGCAACGGCTAAATAAATAAAAATAACATATTAGTTGAACAATTCTCCATATCTAATATATTTATATTGACATCCAACATTAACTAGCACCTTTACATTTCTCATAATCAAAACAAAATTCATTGTTAACAATCCCACACAATCGGTAGTACTCAAAAATCCAAATGTCCAAAATTTCCATTTCCACCCACTCAAATTCTAGTTATCCAACACATAGACTAAACCAGCCAAAATAAGAAATTACCGATTTTGAACTTCAAAACTCACAACTTCAGCTGTACCACCGCAACATAGGACCTCCACTTTCATGACATCTTTCATATTACTCAAAATTCTTGGTAGGTAAGATTAGAAGAAAATATTGGGTGTTAAGAGAACAAATGGATACAAAGATCACGCCAAAAAGTGATCGGAAAAAGATGTTTTCTGATGCGGAAGATAGGTTCTTCAAGTGGTCTTTAGCTGAAATTGGTTGACACTCATTCTCTAAACTGTTCTAATCTCTTAAACCTGGAAAGGTTATAACTTTTCAAGAAGAAATCTTGCTTGAGTTTGGCAAGGATGAAGCAACAGGCATGGAAGATGAAAGGGGAAAGAAAATTTATTTATTTATTTATTTATTTTATTTATTTATTTATTTATTTTTGGGTCTCCTACTTTATTGACCGAAAATGGAAGAAGAATTCTAGAATTTAAGCTTTATTTTCTATTTTTCCTTTTCTTCCATAAGCTTTCCTTTTCTTTCACTAAGAGTAAAAATGTCCATTCTAATCTATAATGCTAAAATACCAATTTAACCTTCAATTCCATTCCTACAATTTCTAATAGCTTGGTAAAATTGGCATTTCATTCTCTTGGCTAAAATAAAATTCTCAAAATTTATCTAACCTTCAAACTAAAATTTACCCATGATTTAGTAAGCACAATTAATTGAAACATACTTAGATGTTGCCAAGACATGAGACTAATCCTTCCTGATTCCGAAGGAAGCAACAGGTTATAAGCAATTACTCCAAATCGCTCTTAAATTTGGAAAGGTCCAATAAATCTAGCACTTTACTTTTCATACTTCTTAAATTGAAATACACCATTCCATAGAGAAACACGAAGGAACATTTAATCACCTACTTCGAATTCTAAATCTCTTATATTATCTGCATAACTCTTTTTTCAGCTATAAGCAAAATTGATGCGCCTCAAGACAAGACACTGGATTTGATAAATCCCTTGTCTACTGTAACACCCCGTCCCGAGAAAAGATTAAAAATTCTCAAATTTGACTAAGTTTGACCGTAAGTGGGCCCGTAGTTGACTTTTTTTGTGATTTTAGTTTTGTTTTGACTGTGGTACCATTGCGTAGAGCTAGTCGATACGAGTTCGTTTGATTAGTAGCACGCTTGATTGTGGTACCATTGACTAGTAGCACGCTTGATTCTGAGCTAAGACCGAGAAGTTATGGTTCAAAAAGTGTGAGGGGTATTTTGGTAAATTTACGGGGGCTGAACTTAAAATTACAAAAATGCCCTTATGCGATTTTCTTAAAATTCCAGAAATTTCTGGAATTTTCTTCTTCTTCCCCGACGCCCTCCGGTCTCCCTTGTGCAGCAGTTTCCCTTCGCCGAGCCATCTCCGCACGCCGACAGCCGCCACACCGTGGCCGGAGTTGGCCGACCACCACCCCTAGACCAAAGCTGGCAATCTCCTCTTCCTCCCCGTACCGGTGGTTCACCGTGAAACGACCCATATCGCCGGAAAACACAGCAAAACCGAAAGCCCACGCAACCGTGAACAGTCGCGACACCATCTTTGGCCGGCCGGATCTCACTGTTCCGGTGAAGTTAGAGAGCGTGTTTGGTACCGTTGGAAAGCTGGTGCGACGATCTACATTTTGGTACCAAGATTGACCCAGGAAACTGCAGGAGCACGGCGGAAAACGGCCGCGAAGTTTCAAAAAAACCACCGCTACAGCCACCTTTCCACCCCGATCTACTCCGATCTCCAGCGAGTGGCACGACACAGCCACCACCACTGGCCTTAGACCACGCCGGCAACCAGATCTGCAGCTGGCCGGACTCCGGTGACCACCCCACGCGCCCCACGGGCCGCCCACGCGCCACCGCCGATCTCCTCCTTTTCCGGCGATGAAATTGGTCCGGTCCTCCTCTTTTGGACCTCCCGAAGCTAATTTCGATGTCCGTTTATCTCGAAGCTCCCTCGTGTTGATGGTGCGATGAAAGGATGCTCGGCCGCCCATTCTCGGCCACTTTCTGGCCACCACCGGCGACAGTTGGACGAGGTAAGTTCTCGGTTGCATTCTACTGGTTACGAGCTTTGTGTCGATATATAATTCGGGTATTATAGATAGATATTGAGAATTATCCGGTTTCAAACGGTGTTATTAATAACGGTTAAATATGAATTGTAGACAATCGGTGATACAAATGTGTATATTTGTGTTTTGGTGGTTGCTGTGGAACGCATTGACATGCCGAGAGTTTATTACAGGATGTGAGAGTGTGACCGAGTATCTTGAGCATGGAAATGGTTA